>OZ026521.1:68631982-68796982 GCA_964019695.1 Loripinus fragilis
AAGTAATAAGTCAAAATGTCCCTCCAGGGCTTCCGTATATTCCATCAAAGATAGTTGCATACAACTTCAAGTTCAATCTAAATGTGTTTGAAAAAATCATTTTTCTCCAAAGGGCTTATTTTAAATGACTAATATTGACAAGCCAAAAACTGGTGGTAAAGAATCAGTAACATATTTTGGTAACATGTTCTTTACCTGTCCGAATGATGGATAACCTGGTTCTTTATGAAAAGGTTCGGATTCTTTATGAAAAAAATTGCAAAGATGTTAATGGTTTTAGAATCAAACTTCAAGGCAATTAGACCTATTACTGCAGCCCTGACTTGTTTATTGATTGAATTAAGACCTAATGGCCCAGTCAACAATATTCCTGTCATGTTGGGACTCCTCCAAGAGACATGGAGAGACTAAAAGGGCCCAATCCCATCCAAATTTGCCACAAGTCGAGCAAATCACGCCCTATCATTACGATTAAGGTTAAGATTTATTTCAATATTATATCAGTGATGCCGAGACATAGCCTCTGATTTTGTTTAATTTAACTGTTGTTTGATTTGATTTGTTGTTTATGGTAAACAGCTGTGGTCATCTTAACTACAGTGTTCCTATTAGTAGTGCAAATATCAAGGCGCTGAGAGGGAGTTTAGGTGCCCTCTCTGTTAACAAGTTGAGTCATATACCAAAGTTACAGCCAATATCTGCGGTTTATGAAAACCAATGATGTCGCATTTGGTCCCGTGTACTTATCGAGTTATCTGCCCTTGAAATACCCCACCCACTTTTTAAGCCTGAGAAGCGATAATAATGCTAAAAGGAAAAATAATTGAAATTAATGAAACGGATCCACATTTTTTAGATATTTTCTTGTTGTAGACACTTTTAAGGATATAATAGGCAAATTTGATAGCAAAATAATGTCCATAAATATATTTCTTGGCATTTAAAGTACCAAATTTAGGTTTAAAAAACTGTCAGAAAAAAATGCTCTTCCAATTTTAACCAGAATTTCTATTAACTCGGTCCAAAGTTTCAAAATCACATTTCCATAGCGAGACCAAAGCCTTTGCTACGTAAGTATTGTAACAGTTACCTAGTACAGCAAGTTTAAATGCCCCAACATGGCAAGGAGAACATGTAGGTATCCCACCCACTTTTTAAGCTGGCGAAGCATTTATTGTGCTAAAATGAAAACCAATTGTGGTTGTTAAAATTGATGGGCAATTTTTGCATATTTTCTTTCAAAGTATACTTTCAGATATGTAATAAGCATATATCATCACATAATCATGTTTTTAACTTTATCATCTTACATTTAAAGTAAACATTTATTTCTAGAAAATGCGCCAGAAAAAAATGCTATTCCAATTTTAACCAGACTCTTCTTTAATTCTGTCCAAAGTTTCGAAGTCACATTTTATAGTGACACAACAGTTTGTACTACAATAAGTTATAAATTTTACATATGATAGCAAGATCAAATGTCCCAAAGGGTCATGGAGAACATGGAAGTACCCCACCCACTTTTTTATGTATAAAAAAAGAAATTCCTATTTCTTACCATTATGGACTTTGTTAAAAGGACCACCTTGTACCTTTATAAATATATAGATGGATCAGTATTTTGCGTACAAAAATAGACTTATGCGATCTTGACCTCAATGTCATTCTAGAGGGCTTGAGTTCCTCTCCATTATATCATGGACAATATTTTCACTAGATTTAACTCGAAATCTCATGGGCCAATTTAAGATATGCCAATGGGTACTTAATGTGCTCTTCTTGTTACAGATTTATGTTTGTGTTGTTATCAGAGAGACTTCATTTTGTCTCTTTCTGACAATAATCAAGCTGATGTTGTTGCAGCATTGAACTTTAAAGCTGCATAGTCTGTAACTTTTGATCTTTTAATTTTTGAACTAATGTTTCTATTTTTCAAGAACACAGTAAAAAACTAAAATTCATGTATACATTTTACCAATTTCGTAAATCTTAACAAATTATCAGTATCGAAACAACAGCATTTATGTTAAATTTAACTGTCTATAATTATTGGAGGGACGCAAATAATTATCGACACGAGTAAAACACACCTGTTTATAAGATAATTCACTTTTCCGTGCAGTTTTCCGCTCTAGTGAACAGATTTATTGTGAAAACATAACTTAATTCAACTTTTACAAATGATTTAAAAAGAAAATAAAATTTTTCGAAAAATGTTCATAGTTACAGAGTATGCAGCTTTAAGTCAAGATAATCCTTATTTCAAACAAATGGTAAGTCAAATATATCCCATTGAACTTCAGTTAAATACGTAACCTTTGATACTGAAGCCCTCTCTTCGAACTTGGACCTGTCTATAACAAATGGCATAGTTTTTGAACTAGTTAATTTCTCATTTCTTGATGAATGTTTCTAGCTTCCCTTCCTATGGTGTATACATTTCGCAACTTATTCATTTTGCGAGAGTTTGTTCTAATGTTGGAATTCAACGAAGAAACCATTTCTTAAAATTCTAATTATGTTTATACCCTAAAATCAATCTTAAAATGGTTTAGGGTAGGTAAATATAAAGGGCAATAACTCTGTAAGTATGCAACTCCAAAACCGACATCATAGTGTTTCTGAAACTAGGGATGTTAACGAAAAACTTGGTATATAACACTACTTGTTGACAGAGAGGGCACCCAAAAGTCCTTAAGGAGACGACTTTTGAGCTCTTGTTTGTTCTGTACTGCAAATATCAAGGCATTGAGAGGGAGTTTAGGTGCCCTCTCTGTCAACAAGCTGAGTCATATACCAAAGATACAGCCAATATCTGCGGTTTGTAAAAAAATGATGTCTCATTTGGTTCCGTGTACTTATCGAGTTATCTGCCCTTGAAATACCCCACCCACTTTCAAAGCTTGAGAAGGGATTATTATGCTAAAAGGAAAACCAATTATGATTTATGAAACGGACCCACACTTTTTTGCATATGTTATTTTTGAAGATACTTCTAAATGTATGATAGGCAAATTTCATCACAAAATGAAGTCTATAATTATATTGGCAGGCATTTAAAGTACAAAATTTATGTTTAAAATTTGTCAGAAAACAAATGCTCTTCCAATTTTGACCAGAATTTCTATTAATTTGGTCCAAAGTTTCAAAGTCACATTTCTATAGCGAGACCATATCCTGTGCTACATAAACATATAACCGTTACCTATGATAGCAAGCTCAAATGCCCCAAATGGGCACGGAAAACATGAAAGTACCCCACCCATTTTTTAAGTGAGAATCGATTATTGTGCTAACATGAAACTAATCGTTATTTTTAAAACAAATTCGCATTTTTGCACCTTTTCTTGTAACAAATACTTTTAGTTGAGTAATAGGCGAATTTCACCACGAAATTAGGTTTATAACTATATCAGCTGACATTCAAAGTACAACATTTAAATTATGTTTTAAAAGCCAGAAGAAATGGCAGTCCAATTTAAAACATACTCTACTTTAATTCGATCCAAAGTTTCAAAGTCACATTTCTGTGGTGGGACCACAATCTGTGCTACACAAAATCATAGCCGTTACCTATGATAACAAGTTCAAACGCCCCAAAAGAGCAAGGAGAACATTTAAATACCCCACCCACTTATTTGTGCATACCATAATGAAATTCTTATTTGTAACTCTTTTGGACTTGCGAAAGGCATCTTCTTCTACCTATGTACATGTAAATATCTAATTGGATTCCTATTTTGTTTTTAAAAGATAACTTATCTGACCTTGATGTCAAGGTCATTCTCGACAAAGGTGTTTAAACTATTGTATCACGTAACATTTGCGTCCTGATTCTATTTGTTGTTGTGAACGACCAAAGGTAAGACTTCATGTCTTTGAAAATTAGTTTTACCCCCTGATTACAAACCTATCACTTCTTATAATTAATATCAAAGTTTAAATTCGTTTGTTTGGCTCATTGCGAAACGTAGCGAACCCCACCCACCTTTTTCGCCTGCATTGCTCACTAATTCGAACCTTTTGGAGAGTTGGACGGTCTTTACAATTGAACAATTGACTTTATCGATAATATAAAAAACTCTGGTATGTTCCGTTTGGGTGTTAATAGTGGCATTAAAGTCAACACTAAAGCTACCTTCGAGCGTCTTTTCTAAATAAATGCAGATACATTCTTGCGTCAATGGTCTGTTTACTCAGTCATATTGTTTTCCAAAAACTGGGTCAAGGTGAGCAGACAAAATATTTTACCTCACTTAAGCCATTTACTCAAAGTGAGCTGCTGTGGTCTCGGTTGCCCGTTGTCTCTCGTGAACAATTGCCTCAAAAGACATCTCCTCCTGCATTATTGTGTGGATTTTGACCAAACTTGACAGGGATGATCCATATATGGCCTTCATTATATTAATTCTTTAAATGGTTTTATTCCATTTTATACATGTATCTAGCTCAAATGGGCTAAAATAGACTTTCGAACTGAAAAAAAAAATCAAAATACACAAAGCATTGAACCATGAGTCTTAATATGAAGCATTACCTAGTAAGCGTCTACCAAGTCTGTTTCAATTATGGCACTGGGGCCAAAAGTGGCTCTGTCCTGGGGTTACAATATTTACATTGGCTAATTATAGGGAAAACATAAAACACATCTTCTTGTCTGAATCCACAAGGACAATGGCCTTGATATGTCTCTGTCTGTTGATTTGCACCCATTTGTCTGCCTGGAACTAATATCCATTAACCATTGACCTGATTTGATTTATTTTGGTTTAAATGTTTTTATACACTGAGGTTTATCTTTACATTCCTTAACATTACATATACACGTTCAAAACCAAAGTGTTATTAAAACTACAGATACATCGAATATTGACAGCTGTAATATTGGGAGTGATTATGCTTTTCCCTGACCTTACGATTAGTCATATCAGGTAAGCGACCAACGACGCAAGAACCCTTTTGTTTATTATTGAACTTAAATTCGATGATAGCGAACCAAGTTGCTTCACAAATGATTGAAACACTCATAAAATGATTTTGCAGACATAAAACCCCCAGCTCGTTGCATATTTGAATGGTTGCAACAAACAATTGATCAGTCAAGTCATCCCCGGAGTTAAAGGGTTCGAAAATATTTTTTTTTTGCTACAAAACATAAATTGTGTGTACTCGTTTGGACCAACTCAGTGTTACGCACCCACAGTCTATATTTGAAGCAAACGTAAGAATGTATAATCTTTCATCTGGAAATTATCAATTATCACAGCCTTAAAATGTATTTTGGTGGTACTATCATCCTGAGAGGAGCTGCGTCCTAAATCAAGGAAGAAAATCTATCCAGCAAGGATTCAGGTGAATTTTTTGGCTTTAAATTAACAGTACTGTTTCTGCAGTAGGCCTTACTCTGAAATTCGGTCAAATTCCCCAAAACCTAGTCGGAGTTTTATCATGTCCAGGTGTTGCAGACATGCAAACCATTAAACTCTGCTAACATGCTTCAAGCGATAATGTACATTTAAGTACCTTTGTTCTAAATTAAGCAGGGTTTTTTTCTGCATAGACTTTGAAATTAAAGTCAAGATTTCCATAATACAATCCACTATTTACCTGCTCATACAAATTTGGTACACTTTGAAACATCAGCCGACTCCTCGCAAATTAGATAACTTTTGCCTAAACTTAGCAGCTTTTTCTTATGTAACCTTGAAAATAAAAAAATGGTCCCAAAAACTTTATCATATTCAGATATTAATTTCATCCAAATTTAGGTAACATCCGCTGACCCGCTCTGAAGATAATGCGCATTTAATCAGTTTTAGCCTAAATTTGACTTTTTTCTTATGTAACCTTGAATAATGAGGTCAATGTCACAAAAACCGCATCAACTTTTGTCATGTCTAGGTTTTAAATCATGCAAATTTGGGTATGGATTATACCCAAAGGATCATTGACGGTTTGGGCCTTATACGCCTATTTTTCTGATTCCCAGAACGCTGCTTTTGAGCTTCTGGTGTGGTTCATGTAGTGCCAGCGCAGTAGGTGAATCCAATGGCTAGAGCCAACTAGCAACATTTTTCAAAAATTTCTACGCACTCGAGAGATATGGCGGGTAGAAAGGGGAGGGGGTCTGAAATTTCATGACAATAAAAAGTGCTTTAAAAAGTGATTTCTGCACGTTTTCTTGATTTATTTGGTAGGCATGGTGATATCTATAGAACATATCATATGCAGAGTATTAACAAATCATGATAATTGATGAAATTGTTTTAAAAACAAAATATGTTTTGTAATAAAATGATTTTGGGGACATAATTTAGAAGTTACCTGTACTTTTTTGACTACATGTACCATAAATAATACAAAATTGAAAGCTCAACAAAAGAAATAAATATTTTTGAAGGAATGAAAGTGTCCCATTAAGCATTGGAAAGTAAAACTGATTCTAACTAGATCCTTTGAATATATTTTTTGTTTTGTTAAGAGGGCATAGCATGTTAATGTATTTAAAGTGTCCGAATATTTATGGTATACATGTTCATGTATATCCCAGTTGAAAGCTACCTATATGAGACAATATATTGAACACTAAAGTATTTACCTCTTATTACTCTTTGCATGCCAGTGGATAATTTTGTCGTCTGCCAATAGCCTTTTGCAAACAGTTTGAACCCAAATGAAGACCACCAAAATGTCGGTCTTGATCTTGATCCAAACTGTTTGACACTCCTATGGTCGTCCTGAGTGGTTTCTTTTTAAAAACTTAATTTTGAAGAAAGTCAGCGAACGAAAACAAAACATGAAAAATTCCCTAGCATGCAAATAGATAAGTACAGGACATTTGCAAAAGAATGTGTTATTAAATTACAGTGAGCATTTTTCTTATGAAAAAAATGCATAAACCTTGCTAATTCTACTTTTAATCTTTATGTACTTTATATTAAACTAGCACAGAATACAAAGCAATGTAGGAGGTTGGTTCTAGAGAACCCCGTCACTGTCTTTAATTTCTTATTCGGTAGAAAAGGCATTTTATGGGCTAAGGCCCTGGGTTTTTGGGCTGCTGAACATCTTCCCCCCCCCCCCCCCCCCCGTGTTCCAGCAAGCCACTTTTATACAATGTGTAAAATATGGTAACACATGTACATGCAAAAGCTTTTGCTGGCACACGGGGGGAAATGATACTTTAAAAAATGTTTTCGAATTTCTATATATTTTAATGTAAAACTGATTGTTCTACCCAAAATTTTACATCTTTGAAGCATTTAATATCGAAAATGGATTTCACAGCCATAAAGTACTCAGGTCAGGGTAGCTTAGAGGTGAAGAACGGGACGATTGACAAACTTTTATTTTTACTGAAAACCATAGGCATTTAGCCATAGCAAGTGTCAATGATCCTTTGAACCACTCTGAAGAAAATGTGCATTTAAAGGTTTTCGGCCTAAATTTAGAAGTTTCTTTTCCAATGTGACCTTGAAAATATGGTCAAGGTCTCAATATTTTTAGCAGCTTCATTGTCATGTCCATGTATTAGAATCATGTGAACTTGGGTAAAATCAGCTGACCCACGGTCTAAAATAGTGTGCATTGAGTAATTATTCACCTAAATCCAGCAATTTTCAATGTGACCTTGTAAATAAGGTCAAGGTCTCAAAAACTTTAACGGCTTATTGCCATGTCCTGATTTAAAAATCATGCAAGTTTGGGTAAAATCTGCTGACCCACTGCAAAGATAATGTGCATTTAAGTATTTTTGGCTTAAATGTAGCAGCTTCGTTTTCTAATGTGACCTTGAAAATGAGATTTGCCATGTCCATGTATAAGATTCATGCGAATTTGGGTAAAATAAGCTGACCCAATCTGAAAATAATGTGCATTTAAGTATTTTTGCCCTAAATTTTGCAGTTTTATTTTAATGTGACCTTGAAAGTTTAAAGGTCTCCAATTTTTTCTTTGGCTTATTCTCATGTCCATATATTGAATTCATGCAAATTTGGGTAAAATCCACTGACCCAACCCGAGGAAAATGTGCATGTAAATATTTTTGGCCTAAATTTTGCAATTTCGATATCTAATGTGACCTTGAAAATAAGGTCAAGGTCTCCTAAACTTTATCAGCTTTTTGCCATGTCAATGTATTAGATTCATGCAAATTAGGGCAAAATCAGCTGACCGAGTCTGAAGATAATGTGCATTTAAGTATGTTTTGCCCTAAATTTAGCAGTTTTTATTCTAATGTGACCTTGAAAATAACGTGAAGGTCTCTAAAATTTATCGGTTTATTTTCATGGCCAGATATTGAATGCATGCAAATTTGGGTAAAATCTACTGACCCACTCCGAAGATAATGTGCATTTAAGTATTTTAGGCCTAAATTTTGCAATTTGGTTTTCTAATGTTACCTTGAAAATAAGGTCAAGGTCTTCAAAACTTTTTTAGCTTTTTGTCATGTCCAATTATTAGATTCATGCAAATTTGGGCAATATCCACTGACCCACTCCGAAGATAATGTGAAGTTAAGTAACTTTTCGCCTAAATTTAGCAGTTTTTTTTCTACTGTGACTTTGAAAATTAGGTCAAGGTCTCATAAAATTTATCGTCATTTTGCCATGTCTTGTTATTAAAATCATGCAAATTTGGTTAAAATCCGCTGGCCTACTCCGAAGATAACGTGAATTTCAGTAAATTTTGGCATAAATTTAGCAAACTTTTCTCTATGTTGACCTTGAAAATGAGGTCAAGGTCACCTAGCCCTAGTCGACTATTTATCATACCTAGTTGCTGTATCCTTGCAAATTTTGATAAAATCCGATCACCCAATCAGGAGATATTAAACAAATATCAAAGGGCCACACCTACATTAGTGCTGACACCGACGCCGGCGCCGTCAGGGGCCGCTACAAAAGGCATTCATCCCAATCCCCTCTTTTGTCGGGTAAAATGAATAGAACTATAACATATTTTCCGTTTCTGATTCAAACTTTAGACGAAAATACGTAAAACTGGTTATTTCCAGCACAACAAGCACATTTTATGCTCATTTTATACCCTAAAATCAGTCTAAAGAGTTTTTAGGGTAGGTAACTTTCAAGGGCCATAACTCTGTAAGTACGCGACTCGGACACCGACATCATTGGTTTTCTGAAACTAGGGATGTTAACAAACAATTTGGTATATAACACTACTTGATAACAGAGAGGGCACCTAAAAGTCCTTAAGGGGGCGACTTTTGAGCTCTCGTTTGCTCTACTATATGCAAGCCTACTCATTACTTTTACTCATTCTTATACTTGTAAATGGCAACTTGGTCTTCTTGAATCATCAGGGGAGGAAACAATTCTCCATGAAAAATATGCTGGGTGTGATCTCCTGTCTGCTTGCATATTAAACAGATAGGCAACTGACCAAGCTACATAGTTCAGATTGTTACCTAAGCATCGCATGTGCGTGTCCCGAGAATGGGGGACAGCGGGTTTGCATCCCACCTGGAAGATCACAAGTTGTTATGCTTAGTAATACTGTTATTGACAACCTCGAGAATAAGTAGGACCCATTGAGTCCAATTGCTTCGAAAGGGAGGCCAGGTCCGCACTGCCCTCTGTGAAAAAACTAAAATAAAGTTTTCAGGACACCTCTGCCCCAAGACAGAATTTTCTGGGCCCTCCTATCCATCGTTAACATGCAAACCCTGCTATCAGCATCCAGTACTGCAGTATTTTGTATCCGAGACATCAATATGTCTTTTTCGAAACTCCCAGTAGGAGCATGTAGTGGATTGATGGGGTTGGGGTGGCTCAGCGTATTTTGAAGGGACTTAACATGAATGAGTGAGAGTTGAGCCTGACAGGGCAGAGTATGAGCATTTGGTGTGTCCGTTTGCTTGTTTTGACTTGCTTGGCTTGATTCTTTACGTCCCAGTCAACAATCTTTCGGTCTTGTCGCGATGGGTCTACCTGGGTGGATCCAGTACTAAGCAGCCGGTAAAACGTCTGTTTGCTTTGATATTTTTCATCACAGTCGGATCGGGACGATTTCTTATCCTTCTGTTTTATACCAGTTTCGGTGTCTTGCTCTAAAGACACAACACAGTGATTCTGACGTCTGTGAGTCTCGAACTAGCAAACCTTCAATTGAGCCACTGTGCCCCACACAGGCATGAAAGTCTAAGGCAAACATTTCCATAATAACATTAATCTTACTTGATAGTCTACTCTTGATAAACAAAGAGACATGCAGCCAACAACTATTTACAAAAGAAACGTCTCATTTAGACGGTTCTTTTGAGTACCCAGAAGAAACACAAATGATTTTTTTTCAAAATTCGCAAGCTTACCTCGCCTTATGATATATCCAATCATTAGAATCTAACAAAAAGCCTATAAAAAGCAGACTATTTGTGAACCCAGACGCCAGATTTCTCGTTCTGGATACCTGCAGTTTCAGTTATAGTTCTCTTCGCTGGAGTTGTTTTCTCATAATTTGAAAACTAAACAACATCTAGCAATACACAAAGCTGGTGCAGTAATGATATACATACTGGGTAGGTGGTTATCGAACACGCTCTTAACAATCGACGAACGCGGAAAATAGTCGCAAGAAACGGTGTTATGATTGCCAATCGGGCGACAAATAACAATAGAAAACTCCTGTTTCTATCGATTTTTGATCTAATTTCGTCGATAGTATTAACGTTTTCGATTGTCGCCTACCCGGTGTGATAAAGTATACGGCTATTGTGTCTGTACGGGCGATAATCCTCATTTAAGTTAACGGCACATATAAAGTTTTGGCCATTAAAAAGCCAAGCTTCATTGGTTCCTTCATGTATTTGCGAACATTATCCTTTTTATGCATTATCTAAGTCACATACATCGGGGAAAGGGTGCGTGCGATTTAGGGGAGGGGGTGCCCTCAAGTACTCTTTCTACAAAGGCTTGGTCTCCCTCCCCCGCATCCCGACAAAAATTTCAGGATCTGCCTTTGAATAGCTTTAGGATGTAGCACGAAAAGTGATAAAAGCATGCAAGCTGGCTCCAAGGCGCTCCGTGCATTTTCGTCTTGAGCTATAAAAGCTAGCTAGACTCGAAATATTGGATGTAGTTTTTAAAATTGACAGAAAACAACAACGATGCGTACAAATCTGCACCATCGGTCTGCAAAAATGCAAAAACATGTCTATATTCGGTGAGTGACAATCAAGCATAAAATTTCAAAGGATGGCTGGGCTTCCGTCTGATGCAACCTCAAACAGCTAGCTAAAAACTGCATTTGATCATTACACCCAAGTCGGTTGCTGCATATATACTCAAACAAAAAATATGTCCGCTTGACGTTTATGTCTTTTAGTCTCAAACGTATTAACGCATTTCATTCAATTCTTCACCTTACAAACTTTAATCATTTAGAAATGATTTGCACCTAAGAGTAATCCATTTTATAATCAGTGTAGCCGCTGTCAAAGCTATGAACACGAGTACCCTTTATCCAGCTAAGTTGTTGGTAGATGGTAAACTTGTGCGTAATGAATTTCCTGACTGGAACGTAGCAATTAGAGGGAGCAGGATTGGTGACTTCTCTCATATCTCTTACACCAAAGGTAATCTCTGCTCAGACCTGTATAGGCATACAGAAGATCACGTGATACCATCACAGTCAACACAACAAACAACAACACATGAGAACCCACATGATGTGTTAAGAACTGCAAATAGTTCCGTTAACTCAAATAATCGCGCCGAGGGAAAAGAGCCGTCAGCTGAATGCGTCCAGGACTCTATTATTGAAGAACCTATGGTAATTCAACAAGAACCAGGAGGTGTAGAAGTATTTATGCATTCAATGAGTGCCGACGAAAATAAGCGAAATGACACTACAAGTAATATGGAACAGTGCAGAAATAATTCTTCAATCTTCCGACCGTTTGTCACATCTAGCGCTGATAAAACACCCATTCGTGAACAATCCCCGCCAGTAAATACGCGATCAGGATACACAGTGTTGAACAATGAAAAAACTACTCAACAGGTCAAATTCAATCAAAACAAACAAACAAACTCTCAAAACCAGCAAGAAAGGCTGTCAAGATCAGTAATACGCGGGGTAAGACGATCACAATCTGTCTCAGTTAGTCGTGGAAATGCGGATGAGAATGCAAATTTAAGGTCAAAACAGGAGAAGCCGCCGTCTAAAAATAGCCAACAATCTATAAACACCGCACATGTGAATAGCGGAAGCCGGGAACAGGCCAACAAGGAAATCCCAGAACCTAAAAATAAAGACACAAACACGAAGGCATAGGATACACAGGAGAAGGCGTTATTGCGAATTGCACTTCTAAACTGTCAGGGCTTAGTGACCAAGCGTACGAATAAGTTACAATCTGAAGAACTCAAATCCATTTTTACGTCCAACGATATTGTTTTACTGACTGAAACCTGGACGGATAATTACTCAGATACACGGGTCAGTGGTTTCGAAACTTTTGAACTACACAGAGAAGAGGTCAAAAATCGTTCAAAAAGGAACTCGGGGGGCATTATTGTGTATATTCGTGAGAAATATGTAAACAATGAAACGTTAGTTAGCAAGTCAGGAGATGATATTATTTGGGTAAAGCTTGACAAAACGATATTATCTTTAAATTCAGATCTTTATATATGCCTTTGCTATGTCACGCCAGACGACAGTAGTCGACAAGCACTTATTGAGACGGCTAATGGAGTCTGTGGTGTCCGTTGAAAACAAAACCCAAAATAATTGTAATATCTTGATTTGCGGTGATTTTAATAGCCGAAGTTCTGACAACCCAGATTTCGTTATAGATGATGACCCTACTCACATATCTGTTCTCCCAGATGATTATACCCCTGATAATTTTATGCAGCGTTTTTCTGAAGATAAAGGTCACACAAATAATAATGGGTTATATTTATTAGACTTTTGTAAGCAGACAGGGATGAGAATTATGAATGGGCGGGTGGGGGATGATTACGGTGTAGGGAAATATACATTTGTTGGTCATAGGGGATGCAGTGTGGTTGATTATGTGCTGACTAAGCCAGAGCTTTTTAATTTTATAAGCCATTTCAAAATTCATGAACCAAATATTTTGTCTGATCACTGTCTGCTTACTTTAAGTTTTGAATTTGGAGCAATAGAACAGGTAAACTCCCAATCAGAAGTAAATGAAAATGTAACGGGAAAGTATAAATGGAAAAAAGAGCTGAAAACAGAGTTTATCAACAGAATAGAAAATGATAGTATGACCGAAAAATTATCCTCCTTAAATGGAAAAATATCTGATTGTACCAATCCTGACGAAATAAAGTACTGCTTGAGTGAATTAGTTGATATCCTTGACGCGGCAGCTAAGCCCTTTTTCAAAAAAACACAACAAAATAAAGATCTGGCCGAAAAAATCTCAAGTGAAAAAGAAAATCCATGGTATACAAATGAATGTCATGATAAAAAATTTACTTTTTTGTATATGCTTGATAAATATAGAGACAGAAACAGTGAAGAAAATAGGAAAAATATGGTAAAAGCTAGATCGGAATATAAAACGCTGCTGCGAAAATGTAGATATAATCATGATAAAAACAATACAGATAAGCTAATGAATGCAAAATTCAAAAATGCAAAAGAATATTGGAATATGTTGAAGGAATTGAGTCATGTCAAACCTGCAAATATACCCCTGTCCTCATTCGAGCAGTACTTTAAGGCCGTTAACAATCCCACAGATCCTTTCTATGTACCAGACGAAGATGTTGTGAATTTCAATGAACAGTATGCTAAGAATGAATTTAATATTATTTTTGATGAATTGAATCTTGATTTTACACAGGATGAAGTTTTAAATGCTATAAAGCAGTTGAAGTTAAACAAATCTGGTGGTCCGGACTATCTAATCAATGAGTTTATAATCTATGGGAAGCACATATTCACAAACACGTTATGCAATCTCTTTAATAAAATTTTTGAAACTGGATGCTTCCCAGATGAGTGGACAGAAGGGTACATTATTCCATTGCATAAAAAGGGCAGTCTCAATGATGTTGGAAATTATAGGGGCATAACTCTATTAAGCATCTTGGGTAAATTATTTACAAGGGTGTTGAATAATAGGCTAAAAGATTGGGCAGAGAACTACTATGTTTTGATTGAGGCTCAGGCAGGTTTCCGACCGGGAATGAGTACAACGGATAACGTCTTTGTACTTCATGGGGTAATTTCACATTTACTCAACCAAGGTAAAAAACTTTATTGTGCATTTGTAGACTTTACAAAGGCTTTTGATTATGTAGTCCGTGAAAATCTTTGGTATAAGATGATAAAATATGGTATCAGAGGCAAAATTTTGAATATTATTAACTCTATGTATTCTAGTGTAAAATCAAGAGTCAAATACAATAACCAACTTGGAAATGAATTTTACTGTGGGCTTGGGGTCAGGCAGGGGGAGTGTTTATCACCTTTACTTTTTTCATTATTTCTAAATGACATTGAAGAACAATTCATTCAGGCAGGCATGGAAGGTATAGAGATAGAAATGGTAAAGATGTTCATGTTATTGTATGCGGACGATATTGTTCTTTTTGGAAATAGTGCTGAGCAATTGCAAGATAGTTTAAACTTATTGTCAACTTACTGCCAAAGATGGAAACTCACAGTTAACATAAACAAAACTAAAGTAATGGTATTTCGAAAAGGGGGAACACTTCCCAGAAATTTGACATTTCTCTATAATGGAAATCAGCTAGAAATTGTAAGAAATTTCAAATATCTGGGAATTATTTTTACGGCGGGTGGCTCTTTTTCTGAAACACAAAATACATTATCAGGACAGGCTCAAAAAGCTATATTCAAGTTGAACAAATATCTGTATAGATTTACTTTTATTTCACCAAAACATAAAATGGAATTATTTGATAAGCTAGTAACACCCATTCTTAATTATGGAAGTGTGGTATGGGGTTTTATACAGGGAAAATCCATTGAAAGGGTACATCTACAATTTTGTAAACAGTTGCTAGGGGTTAAAAAAACTACACAAAACGATTTTGTTTATGGGGAATTAGGTCGTACAACACTAATTACAAAACGTTATTTATGTATTGTGAAATATTGGTTTAAAATTTTGGCATCAGAAGACCGGAAATACATTAACATAGTATATAGAATGATGTTAAGAGATATGGAACTAAAACCAAACTCTGTCAACTGGGCCTCACTTGTAAAACATTTGCTTATGTCCTTAGGATTTTATGATGTCTGGATAGCTCAGGGGGTAGGTGATTATAATTCTTTTATTTCAGCTTTTAAACAACGACTTAGCGATAATTTCATACAAAATTGGCATTCTAGATTAGAATCTTCTTCAAGAGCATCGTTTTATACCTCTGTGGCAATTTTCCAGCTTCAACCATATCTTGAGAAAATAAATATTGTAAAATTTCAAAAAGCAGTTAGTAGGCTACGAGTTGCATCTCACCGACTAGAGATAGAAGCTGGAAGATGGGCACGGCCAAATCGAATACCCATTAATGATAGAAAATGTAGGGTTTGTAATGTTTTAGAAGACGAGTACCATTTTGTAATAGAATGCTCCTTATATAAGGAACTTAGAGACAAATACATCCCCAAGTATTATTGGTTAAGACCTAGTATGTTCAAGTTTGTCCAATTAATGAAAAGTAATAAGGAAAAGGTAATTCGCAAGCTTAGTTCATATATCCTACATGCATTCAATTTTCGGTCGGATATAATGTATAGAGCATAGGTACACACAAAACTAGCATAAAATTGGTAATAATTTAGTAATTTTACTACTGAACATTCACTGTTTCTATATGTTTTATTTTGGGTGCTCAAAAGAACCGTCTCATTGAGACGTATTTTTTGTGTTCTCACAATGTGTGCATATCATATGTCCTGGGTGCTCAAGGGAACCGTCTCATTGAGAAGGTTCTTTTGAGTACCCACAACATGTGTTAGGTGAGGAAATAGAAACTACATTTTTTTTAATTTTGCATTTGTAACTGCTATAAGGGTCAGAGCATGATGTTACAACCTGAAAATTATTACATCAACAAGTCTGTGGTTATACATATAGTTTATGTGAGACCGTTTTCATTTATATAATGTGTGCATGTCATATGTCCCGTGTGCTCAAGGGAATCGTCTCATTGAGAAGGTTCTTTTGAGTACCCACAACATGTGTTTTGTTGAAAAATTCTAAATTTGCATTAACTGCTATAAGGGTCAGAGCATGACCTGAGCATAACCTGAGAATTATTTCATCAAAATGTACATATAGCTTATGTTAGACATTTGTCACCTATATAACCTGATATGGTATGGATTGAGGATACACACCAGGGCTGACTTAATAAGACAGTGCTGGTGAGTATCAACATCAAATATGCCTATGGTTGACCATGAATGCACATAATTATAACCAGTTAGAATACTTATTTTCGATGGATATTCATATAGACATATGACTATTGGTTGTAAATTTAGAATTGTCTCATGAGATTATTTCAATCTTATTCTCATTTTTGTGACCTCTTGGAGAACAAGGGTATACTGTATTATCAAAGAAAGATAACCTTTGTGTGTCAGCAAAAAGTGCATCTGAAACTGTGGTATACTCTGCTGTCTGCTGCATATGTGTGCTAACATTCTTCAGATTACATGGATATATAAGAATAATCTAGATTCGGAGTAGTCTGATCCGGGCCTACACTGTTAACTTTTCTGAATTGCATGAAAGTTGCACCAACTGGCATGAAAAAATTAAAATTGATGAATTTAAGCAGTGGCATTTTGAGAAAAACCAATAGCATTTAGCAAATTGTGTCTCATGAGTTGTAAATAACAAAACAGTGTGTTTATCTGGTCGTTTTTCTCATGCTCTAGTTTGAAGCTTGAGTTTCGTTTGAAAAGTGAAACTGAAACTCAGTCTACTTATCTGGAATAAGGTCACGGTTATGTGTAAACAACAGTGTGTACACACTCATTCATGAAAGGTTTAAAATAGCGAGCATACATGCGGCCAATTAACGGTACGTGTAAACTATTAAACTACTCATTCAGGAAACCCTTTAAAGCTAAAGAGTACGGTAAACATACATACCTTAAATACCTTTGTAAATTTGTTATGAAAATCAAGTGTGTACCATAAAGGCGCATGTTTTCTCGCTGTGTAGGCTACTAATGAATGACGTATATGCATACGTATTTTTATCCAGGTGAGTTTATTTATAGAACTTTGTGGTTTATTTTTCACACTGTATATACGGCTAAATACCGCATGTAAACTGAACAGGTAGACGTACGCTTGCTACAATATCATGTTATAATATCTGATCGTTTATTGCACATACCTTAAATCAAGTCTTTTTTTTTCGCTTTCGAAGAAAAGGCTTGATAGAGGGGTATACGGTGCGAACTAGTTAAAGTATATCTACCTGCACAAGTTCTAAGCAGAACCTGCTATCCTTCGTTTACAAAAATAAATGAACGATTAGTTGCTGTGATGCAATAGTGTCTATCAGTGTGGGCTTATTTATGATTTGTTTGTGCACAAAAGAAACGTACCGAGATACGTTTCTTTAAAGCATCCACATTTTTGAACATCAGTTATATCCGGAGGCTTGCAGATATATTCATTTATAAACCTTCTCCACCACTGATTTGATATGAACATATTCTGCTTAAACTACACTATCTTCTGCCATGTTTGTATATAATATTATGTTGTATATCCTCATGGGCGTTATTGCCTATTGGAATTTTCAAATAAACCATCTATCTATCTACCCTTAAAATCAAAAGTCACAACATCAATAGATTGTGTGTCCGTCATAATCCCAAACCGTTTAAGCACATTTAAACATCACTGAACAAACTCTCTAGTAAGATAAGCTGGCTAGTTATTTGCACTGAATTTACGGCCACATCCATTAGTCTGTAACATACTCTGACGTCACAAAGCATCGATCACGAGCATGCGTGAAAACACTCAGAAAAATCATTATTGGTCCAGCATTTTGGTAATCAACAAATTCGAACAAAGTTGATGTTTTTTCGTCATCACAAGCATTTGAACATTAATTAAGACTAATCAGCATCAAAACAATTGATAATAGAAATTCTCTGATGATTTTTGCAGCAATGGGTGGGGTATAAAACACAGATTTAGTTAGAAACAATGTCGTTACGTAAACGGGTCCCCAATTAAAATTGCCCGAACGATAGAAGGGTAAGGTGGTGATTTTCATTTCTAAGATTTAGTGAACCTTTATTGCTTCTGGTTGCCATTTAACGTAAAATGTGTCATGTTTTGATGATTAACTTCCTGATGGTAATGGAAAAAGATGTGTGTACATTAGGTTTAAATGACTCTTCAAGATCAGAAGATAAAATCAAATAATTACCATTTTTTGTGTGTCGGACATTTGATAAACATTTTGGTTTTATTTTTGTTGCAACATCTTAACTGGATCGAAAGATAAAGTACCATGAAAATCGGACGTTTCTTTTTTGTAAGAGTATATTTGTATAGATTATTGACTAATATATTAGCACACAAGCAAACTGCAACAGTCTGTTCTGGGTCTACATTGTTTGCCTAAGAGGCTTCAAAAACATTCAGCATACGACAAAAGCAGACAGCTTTTCTTGTAATTGGCAAGAGGATCAAATTAAAGCAATTCTAAAATCGATGTCCATACACGTTAGAAGAAAATATTTCTAGTCTTACCATATAATAAACAAAAAATGTTTTGGGCGAGGTACTCCTATTACAGAGCGGACACGATTAAATTGCAAAATCTACAATTATTACCAGAGGCTTCAAGCTGTTACATCTTGATTTTAACCGAGATGCAAATGATTTTAAAGCATATTTCTTAAAAATTAACGAGCACCAACAAAGATTCGCCCTAGACTCTTCTATAGTTAAATCATGCAAAATGTTGGCTCACGCGGAGTCTTCTTACTAATTCAATGTATCATCAAAGAGAAACAAATTAAAACAGAGGCAAGGACTTTTAACTAAAAAAAGAAAAATCTATTTTTTTTTCGACTGAACGAAACTCCACAACCATGTACTTCCATACTTGCCCGAGCTGGGTGGGACTGCACGGACGCACAGGCCCCGCGTCTTCACTTGTCGCTTTTGTGGAGTTCATTTTTTAAATGTATCGAAGGATGTTAGTATTTTTAAATAATAATGATCTATTCATAACTTAAATTGTTTATAACTGTTAAGCCTGCTACATGTCTGCTGATAACTTTTGCAACTAGTTTGGACCCAGATCAGACCCGACAAAATGTCGGGTCTGATCAGAATCCAAACTGTTTGACACACTGATGGTATTCTTGAAATAATTTTTTGAGAAAAAAAAGTTGATTTCGTAAAATATCAGCAGACGACAAAAACGCATGAAAAATTACTCAGTAGGCATAATGTCTATTTTACATCCGTAACCTCCAGGATACATTGGTATGATTGGTTCATAACTCCTGACGTCGTCCGTCACGCGAATAACCAAATTACGTCAGTACATAGATACAAACAGGATGCATTAACATGCCTCTAGCCTGTCCTCAGGCCCTGTATTAAGACATTTAACTGAAAGATATTTAGCTATATCAGAGATAAATGTATGATACTTTATTACTTCCCCATTGCTCAGAATACAGGAGTAAATAAGACAGTCAGAGATTTTTTTCAGAGATGTATATGCTTGTATATGTATGTGCACATATTTGACTATTTTTCTTTTTACTGGTCTGATACCAGTCTAACATTTTTGGAAAATCCTTTAAGGAATATTTTCTAAGTGCCAATCAGATTGGGTCCAAATCAGGCCTGATGGTTTATCGGACCTGGTCTGTATCCAGGCTGTTTGCAAAAAAGTTGCCACGACTTTTGTTTTGTTTCCATGATTTAGTCTTGTCTGAAGTGTCCTTGAAGATTTGTAGCATACAACATTTTCAGGCTTAAGGTGCCAAGATGATATCGTCGGCTGCAATCAATTGCCAAACTTTACTGGCGAATTTAAGTATAGAAGCAAACAGCGTGGATTAAGATCAGACTGCGCATATGACCCTGTTAGATATAGAGGCTTCTTTTAACACTTCAGCAGACGACGAAAAAGACAACAGTTGCTGTGATTGGTTTATCTGTCATTGGAATACACCATGTGCTCAATATGCTGGAGCCCATTTGCGGCGGAGTATCACGTGACTTCAAAACAACAACAATGGCGGGTACCATTGAAAACCTCTCGATTCAGGTAATACTTTCTTTTCAGATTTGTATGGGATTTGAAGCAGATACCCCGGAAAAATGACAGAAACATGACCATTGTATGCGACTTTCTGACAAAGATCTGTTTAAAAAGTTATTGACGAGCAACCGAAAACTTCGGTTGCTCGTCAATAACTTTTTTAACCAGATATTTGTCTGAAAGTCACTAAAGATGGACATGTTGCTTTCATTTTTTCAGGAGAAATTGCTTCGAACCCATGCCAATCTGACCAGTATTTAACGGAAATATCAAAGAAAGTCTTACCTGATCGAGGGGTTTTGAAATGTATCCGCCATATTTAATCCACTAAAGTCACGTGGCTCTCCACCGTGATAGTGTTCATATCCGCAACAATCAGGAAAACTTGTCTGTCATTGATATTATTGGTTCAATGGCTCTATATACACTGCCTGCTACTACTCAAAGAATCCGTTTAATGTTAAGAAACCGGTTAATTAAACACTATTTTAAGGAATCCGTCCATTAAACTGTATTAATGTAACATCGATAAATGTTAAATAGTCCGTGCATTAAAACATGAGCTACGACATGAGATTTCTAACCATGTGGTATGTGCGACCAGCAAAGGCTCAGACCAGCCTGCGCATACGCGCAGTCTGATCAGAGCCATTGTTGGTCGCTTGGATATTCTACGTATTCCAATACAATATTACATCGTTCTTTATCAAGTTATCAGTGCATTAAACACTATAGGGATCACACATGTTTTTTCATGCATTAACATTTGCCGGGTCCCGAGGATGTTGTTTGAACACGAGGCCGATAGGCCGAGTGTTCAACATCATCCGAGGGACCCGGCAAGTGTTAATGCAATGAAACAAACATGTTTGATCGTTATTCTTGCATATTTTACCTTATTCCAGCTCAATTCGCACTGAAAACGCTGCTAAAACATTAAATTGTCCATTTTCTTACACTGGATTTCTCTAAACAAAATGGCGTCGGCTATGTACTTTCGAACGTCATTACGTCATAACCGTACGCAACGTTTTCGCGAACAAAAACATCGGCGAAATGATCAGTCTGGTCCGCATTGCGTTCCGTATATAACGTCATGCAAATAATGCAGGGCTCATTTTTAAGTATTTTCAAGTTCAGACCCATGTTCAAACAGCACGCGAATCTCCTGATTTGAACATGGGTTTTCGTTCATTTGACAACGGGTGTAAACAGCTATACGAATAGATATCTATGCAAGAATATACCATCACCAATGTTAAGGAATCTGAGGATAAAAGTCTAAAGGGGTACTTTCATCTGTGCCCACGCATGGATTTTCTTCAAACTTTGCATATTAATGATTAATTATATACGAACTATGAAAATGAATTTATCGAATTAGATATTTAAGAATAAGGCTTAGGAAGCAACCCTGACGTATTCCACCTTTTAGGTGGTACCTGCCTCTAAGTTTCCATGTCCTAAATCTATAGATTTGTTTATTTCTATGATTTGTCATCTAGATTGAAGCCAAAATACCATAGACATTATTTTAATACTACGAAACCATTTGGATAAACTATGGTTTACGTTTTCGAAGAAGTGATTGTAAAATTTCAAAAAAAAAAAATTCAAAAATTTCCAAAACATTCAACGTTCAATTCAAAAGATGGATATGTTCTAGTCTTTGTCAAGATATCATATTATCACAAAAACATGCCATGTATATACTGCTGATCTGAGCCAAATATCATGAAAATCCAAAACCGGTAACTTTGTCATTTCCTACTTCTTATGGGTATAGGTCAGTTTATAGCAAAATTAATTATTTAGTTCAAATGAATCCATAACTCGACAAAAGGAGGTTGTTTTTTAATCTACTTCCACTTTTCTTAAAGAAAGACATGTTTAGACAATTTTAAATGATTCAATGGTCAGAAATGTCGAAGGTCATGGCCCTGTGTCATGGCACTATGGGGCCATGACAATGTGTATCACTTCCTCAAGTCCTGCATGATATTGTTTAAGAAACATAATATCCTAACAATAAACATGTAAAAACAAGAAGACTGAATATTCCTTTACATCTCAACAAAACGAGAAGAACCACATTTTGGTGCCGTGACCAGGATAATGTGTAACAGAGTCTTATCAAAGGTATCATAAAACAGTGAGCTACATTAATAAGTGAGGTCCGGAAACAAAACTCTATGCCTAGAATATACAGCTAGCTAAGGTATAATTGTTGCTATTTGATGGAAATCAGCATCAGTTTCATAAAACAGAATGAACAGAGAAGATTTAGCATTAAATTAGCAATACTTTTGAAGCCAAGTGTTATCTGTAACCAAAATGGTTAATTTTAACCAATAGGTTTGACAGGGGATTATTTTTGTGAAGCAGGTTTATTAATGAGTCTTATAATTATAAAATCATAGATATAAGGTTCTTCTCCTGTATGAACTGACTTGTCATAAGGTTTCTTTTCTGTATGAATTATAATTCTTATTAATGTTACATATTAAGTGTAGCATTGGCTAGATGTAGTTTTAATGTTAGAAACTAGATGTGTTAAGTACAGATGTCAACATATTGTATCATTTTGGCTAATATTATTGTGTAAGCACTTCATTAAATAAGAATCGTGGCACTTAATATCAAAGAATATTGTGTTTTTTTCTTTTTCCAATCCATAATAGGGGAAACCTCTGAACATATCAACTTCTACCAATAAAACTACTAGCATGATGATTCAAACTAAGCAAGTATTCAAGTATGTTTTACACTGAGACATAATTATTGTATTTTTTACATTCCGATGAATAAGGGCCATGTGTTTACATCAAGTTAAAAAATATATTACAGGTCCTTGAATTTCATGAAATTTGGTCTACATATTCTTAACATATATGGATAGTTTATATGTTGAAATAGTATCTTGACAAAGACCGCAACCTGTAAAAATGTTAATTCCAAATTTGACTGAATGCAAAATTTACAGTCAAAAATTGGGGTACCATGCTATAAAAATGAATGCCCACCCAATATCCTAATACATACAAACCCATTTTAAGGTACAGCGAACTTATCAATGATATAGCTATTTAATAAAACATTTCTCCGCCCGCTACATGATATGTCAATTACTTTAGAAATGATTATAATGGGGTACCCTAAGGTATTATAGTGATATTATTCATGACGTCATAAATTAGCAATGGAATTGCATAAAAACTCAAACGCACCGTAGATATTAAAGTTATACCCCAGACAATTAAATAACATAATATTTTCAAAATCCAAGCGTGGGCAGACTCCCATGTTAATTTCCCATATCATGCAAGAGCCCCTTTTAAACAATATTCCATCTTACTTTTTACAGAAACGAGCTTTTAACACATATATGCTGAAAGGAATTTCCCCCTCTTATCAATTAGATCGGTCCGTTCCCATTTTGGGGATTGATGGGTGGTATGTTTTTTTACCATTTTTATTCAAATTTCGTTAGATCATTCTGTAAAAAAACGGTGGAGATACTGTTCAGATGCCGCGTCCCACAAAAATGATGTTAGGCTTACATGGGTTAAACAATATACATCGTTCTTTTTAAGGAAATCGAGCACTATGCACTATGCAATCCTTCTACGTCGATGACCGCAGAAGTAGTAACGGGTGGCACTCTGGCACGTGCCAGAGTGCCACCCATTACTACTCCCGTGCAATAAACATATACCATTTTACACGTTTAGAACACATTCTCCCATGCATTTAAAGATCTTGAGCGCTCGCAATTTTATTTCGAGCACTCGATTTATTATCTCTAGAGCTCAACTTATATTCTCGAGTGCTTGACTTCATATCTCAAGCGCTCAACATATTATCTAGAACGTGGCTCAACATATTCTATCGGGCACTCAACTTTAAATACATTACACTACTCGAGTAGTGTAATATAATACATTTAAATTCAATACCGGATACATTTATTATCTGATAATTGTGGTGATAAGGCGATACCAACCGATATTTTTGCACCTCCTTCGGGTTCTAGAGCTGGTTTTATCGGGGGGGGGGGGGGGGGTTATTACCGGTAGTGGGTGTGTTTTCTAAAAAAAATGAGGATTGCGGAACTTGTATTGTTTTTTTCCATTCGTGTTACTAATGTCGGTCAGCCTTTGAGAACTTGTTGTACAAATCAAGCGATTGATGTTAAATGGTCAAAATACAAGGCATTTACGGTTGCCAAGTATAGAAAACAAGAATAACAGAATACATGTGAGTTCAATCTCTTTTGCTAATGAGCTATTTTTTCAATACAATTGATTATCAGAATCTATTGAAAGACAAAAAAAATATTTCAGTACACGCAGGCAGTGCCCTGTGTTTCCGGTTGGGACCTCACCAGAGGCAATGCGTTGTGTCCTTGGGCAAGACACTTTATCCTCTGCTTAGTACAGGTTCAACCCAGGAAGACCCGTCCCGATTTGACTGAAAAGATGTTGTCTTGAATATAAAAATTAAGTTATTAAAAGAATTTGGCAGTGGTCCGCATCTCATTTTAGAGCATGTCACGTGACATCTCTGTGTACACCAACTCGGAAAACGGTGTTCTAGCCCCCTTTGATTTCTGTTCTACCTGTTCGGAGTAAATCAAGTCCGCCCTAGATAAAACATATCGTCCTTTTTTTTGGTGGGAGGGGGGGGGGGGCGAAACCCCACTTATAGCAACTTAGAACCTATTTGTGTAAATTTATATTGGTTAAATCTTTCCATTTCATTGGATGAGTAATTTGCATATGCATATATTTCAATTTTGACGACATCCACGTCACTGTTTATTTGTAGCGACCTCGAAGGCCAGGGTCAGGTATGATTTAAGAAATGAATTCAATTTTTAGAATGTTCATGGAATCATTATTCCGTGAACATTCCAAAAATTGAATTTATTGCTTATATTTACATTTTATCATAAATACCTACATATAAAAAAGCATTTTTAATTTAGGAATTTAAACATTTTTGTATTTAAAATATAATCGTATTAACGGTTTAGTCGGAGTGTAAAATGGGTGTGGCTCGCTGTCAATCACAACACCAGTATCACTTCTCGCGAATGTGTTTCGATGTTTGAAGCGTATTGCACGGGCAAGTGAGCTTGGCAGCTGTCAATCAAATTTGTGTAATTCATGAGGCAATGAACGGTTGCAAATCTAAAGATTCATTAAAGGATTGCTTCGAAAATGTAAATATATGTCGAATAAACAATCATTAAGTTTTGAAAAGTGCATACACTTTATTTTTCACCATTTTAATTATTCTCTTCACCTATTCAAGTCAAGTACTGTTGTTCAGTACTTACAAGATCTATGTTGTGTTTGATCGATAAATCTTCAGAGATATGTACGACCGGAAATAAATACGAGGTAGAAATAACATGCGCTTTTGGGCGCAGACTTTGTATGAGCACAATAAGCGCTTTACCTACCTGTACGGCAAATCTGCATGTGCGTGCAACTCTGCGCAAGAATAGAGTCTTAAGGTATTTAATTTGGTTTTTGGAAGAAAAATGCAGCCAACAGTGTTTACTTGTGTGGTGTTAGTACACAATTACAGTCTTCCGGTTTGGTAGCCCACGAAAATAGTACCTTTAGAAATTTAGCACTTGCCGTTTCTGGGCCCTTTATGGCGTAAATGGGTGCTTAATTCGACTTTAAATGTACATGTGATTCAACATTGGTCTATGTTTGTCAGGCTGATGCAGAAAAATGCATCTTTGTGTGGACTATTTTGTCACAGACTCCCCGGCGCACTCCCCAGGTAACGTCTGACGCAGGTCGGATTTCAGCCCGGATTTTTTGACTGTTCCCCAAAGAACGGAGAATACTGAGAAAACGAGATTATCAAGGTAGGTTGTCTTTTCACTTTTTTGATAGGTGAATGACAGATCTTGCCACTCACAGACAGAAAAAAGTCCAAGCAATGTCCTGGAAAAATTTGCAGCTGCTCGAATTCTGCCTTTTTACATGGAGTTGAATGGGACCGATTAATTGTGCACCGAACCCTATAAGAGAGAAGGTGAAAAAAACGAAAATCTTTGTAAAACAGTCATTTTTCAATGAATTCAGATGAAATTTCGCACACAGATCAGGAATCAAAATAGAAATAATTTGAAATTATTTTTGGAAGAAATTTAAATTTAAATTTTAAAATTTTATTGAATTTTAGTTTAAATTTTAAATTTTTCTTAAAATCATTTTTAAAGCCTGGTTCTCTCGAGGAAAGACTCAAATTGCATTATATACCAGAAAATGCAATTAAATGGGCATACACAAATAGTTTTGACCAGGATTTGACTAATCAATCCGAGCAGGCTGACCGTGATACGCAGTTTTTGCAGACTGGCTAGCACTGCTGTGCAAGTTGATTTTTGTGATTGTATTCCCTTTTCTACTGAAATGTGCTATGAGTGCTTACTCACTTTAACTGTACCAGTATGGTGACTTAGCATATGGGTATTTATTAAAACACTCTTAGGATACTTACACTCATTAGAACCGCCTCATAGAGATGGCACTTAAAGGCATAATGATGAGGATCCGCAGGGACTGGTCGGGACCATTCCCCCAAGCAGGTTCCCTGGCCTCATTGCTTAGACCAATAAAATTCAATTGTATTTGGCTGTTCAACTCACTGGGTAGAGGCTGTACTAATTTGAACACAAACTTAAACTTTTTCAGCTAAACAAAGCAACTGCAGCCCCCCCCCCCCCCAGCTTCACCCGAGATCAAATTTTGTTCTTATTTCGACCACGCAAGCAGTAGTATAGTTTGGTACTCATTAGAGTCGCCTCACACTCAAAATTGTTTATTAAAGCTACTCATTAGAACCGCCTCACATAGATAATGATATAACACAGTTATTAAAGCTCATTTAGTTACCTAACCCCCAACGAAGCACTTTCACACAGATACTCGTATTGTGTTCTTAAGCGGGTTGTGACATTTCTCGTTCGACGAGGCCGTTCTAATGAGTTATCTTTACTTACAGTCGTTTCAGAAATTTCAAATTTGGGATATAGTTTCATCAAAAAAGGAGGATGAGCAATTTCCATTATGATATGGGCATTAAATCTAGACCTAGGTCTCAAATCTTTCCCACTCTGGCCATTTTGGTAGCATGTAAATTACGGAATATTTCACATTCAGAACTAGCAGTGTAGATCATGATTAGAATGAAATGATGTGTTTCGTCCAGCATCAGGCACTCATCAGTGAAGCTGCTCTACTTCAGACACAAAGTAAATGGTATAAATTGCTGTTTTCAGCATACTTGGGTACAACGTAGCTTGGTTTTGGGGGCAAATTTGAATGTGATTCAAAACTGTTCGCGATTTTGCTTAAAATCACTTTAAAATTTGATTTTTTAGCTTCAGTTTTTAAATTTTGTAACTAAAGTTTATGTGAGATTATCCTTTAATGACTCTTACAGATGCCTAAACTTTCTTTTTTGCTTTTGGGTTATTGAGATTCATTGAAATAATTGAAACTATGAACTTTTTCATCAGACTAGTTTGAATAATTGAACTTTTGCTTGTGTCAGCTTGTGAGGGGGGTCACATATGAAATCCTGGATTTGTATCGCTTTTTGGTGACTGAGTTAGTCTTTTTGGACGATTATTTGCTTAACTATATGAGTTTGATATGTCACAGAGACAAAATTTAAAAATTCAAAAATTTGCAGATTCTTGAAGGTGTTAGTACACAATTACAGTCTTCCGGTTTGGTAGCCCACGAAAATAGTACCTTTAGAAATTTAGCACTTGCCGTTTCTGGGCCCTTTATGGCGTAAATGGGTGCTTAATTCGACTTTAAATGTACATGTGATTCAACATTGGTCTATGTTTGTCAGGCTGATGCAGAAAAATGCATCTTTGTGTGGACTATTTTGTCACAGACTCCCCGGCGCACTCCCCAGGTAACGTCTGACGCAGGTCGGATTTCAGCCCGGATTTTTTGACTGTTCCCCAAAGAACGGAGAATACTGAGAAAACGAGATTATCAAGGTAGGTTGTCTTTTCACTTTTTTGATAGGTGAATGACAGATCTTGCCACTCACAGACAGAAAAAAGTCCAAGCAATGTCCTGGAAAAATTTGCAGCTGCTCGAATTCTGCCTTTTTACATGGAGTTGAATGGGACCGATTAATTGTGCACCGAACCCGTGTGTCTTGAGAGCTCATTTAGCCCTGTGAAATGCTGTGAAACCATTTTTCCACCCGAGGGCTTCACTCCCTGACCCCATATAAGGGAGTACCCACAGACCCCTTTTAGAGTGCGTATTCTATAAAATGCCTGAAGGTACTATGGAACATTATTTTATTAGAATCTTTAGAACGCACTGCTACAGGAAAACCGTATTGCCAGAAATCCAGTCAGTAGATGAGAAAAAATCGACTTGTTAGTTGAGATTTCAATGAAATCATATGCTATTGTCTTTGTCTACTATGCAATTGCTTTTTAAGCTGGTGGCCTCTCTTCACAGCCAACTACCGTTGTGCCTTTGTAATCACTTTGACCCTACCAACTGCCTATCAATCAAAACTCATAGCTTGGCTTAGGGTTTAAGTACATTTGTCTGTACTCATATCAACAGTCACCCTCATGTAAGTTCCAAGGGCCCTCTGGTCTAAGTTATGAGATTTCCAAAGACAAACCATTTTCACAACAACATATATATGAAAATGTTAAATGTTTTACTCAATTTCTTTGGTTATTACAATGTAAAATAAGCAACAGACATAATCAACCATTGTACAGCAGACAGCAAAGATCAGGAATCGATACAATTTCGTATAACTTCTGACAAGGGACACCATATGGGAAAGTGACAAAACACACAAGGAAAACATCTCTCACAAGAGAGCAGAGGGGTCAACCCTTACCCGGCCGGTGACCTCAAGGCTGTAAGGAACATCAAGACAGTATAACAAAGAAACAAATAACACAGAAGCACTGCCCTGGAATGGTCTGTAAAATCACTTCCATTTTATCTGAGCCCGATTATCTTCTTTAAAGATATTTCTTGTTTAAAAACTTGGCTACTAATGTTTCAAAGGGCGATTAACAGGTAAGGATGACGTATTCAGTACCACATGCATATGCAATAGTATGTGGTAGGTTCATTATACTATAATAGCCTTAAAAGCATCAGGGCGTGACTGCACTAACAATAATGAACTGCTCCATAAAATAGGGGTGTTACAACGTTATGTCGTGCAGTTATTCGTATTTACAAGTGAATTTTTACAAGCGATTCGAAGGCGCAGTAAGTATAACGGTTGAACTCAAAGAATCTGAAAACAAAGTTGAGCCCAGTGTTTTGAGGGTTCGAGCCCCAGTAAAACCTTTTTTATATTTTATTTTTTGCTTTCGCAAAGATTAAGGGAAATTTTCGTGATTTACATGTTTGCAGAATAAAAAGGCATGTTTTCATGTATTATGTATATGTAACGCGACTTTACTCAGTAAAATGGCGAAGCTTGTATGGAGATACAGCGACGATGCAGGAGCTATTATTGAAAACGTGTACAAGTTCTGCATGGAGGAAAAGAAGTCTGGAATGAAACTGTCACTGAATCGTGTATGGGACAGGACTGCAGCACAAAACTGGCGTTAGCAGATCTAGCGCTCAGAAAATTGTGGAAGAGAAGAAGAAGGCACAGGACGAGCAGCAGCAACCAAAGCAACCACCGTCATCTACGTCGAAAGTTTCACTGGATGACTTGGACCAAGGTGTTGTACGGAGGACCATCGCCAGCATGTACTCCTTGAATAAGGTTCTGCCAACCCTTGATAGCATCAGAACAGAGTTCAAACAAAGTACGAGGGCTGTTCAAATATGAATGCAAGTAGCTTCATAACTTTCTTCACATATATGCTACGACAAAATGGTAAACGTTTCTATAAAGGACTGTATGTCACCTTTAAAGTGGCACCAAACATAAAGAAACACTAACTATATTTCTCGAGTTACAGACCCTTATATAAAGGCCATTCCTGTATACTGAAGTTTTTCTGAAGCACATTGCAATGCACGTTTTGGTACATCTATGATATAGTGTCATATCTTTGTAAGTTTTAGACAAAATGGCACCAAATTTTAAATGCAAGTTTAAGTAACAATTTAAAAGTTGCTTGCAGGAAAAAGTTTATATAATCCTGTTTCAATCTGGAGTAAACAGGCACGTTTGTGACGTCATTAATTTTATGATAAACGTCATTTTGAGTTATCTACTGGTGATGGAATAATAAACATTGCTGTGTCGTTTTCTTTGCGTTTTGCTGAAAACATGCTAAATATGTCAAAAGGAAGTTTTCAAAATAATCCGTCCTCTATTTACAGAGTTATCCCACTTTATATAATTTTCAAGCATGTTTCTGCTTCTTAATGACGTGTTTACATTAATTAAAATATGTTCAATCTGTCTAGCCCTCAAGACCAGGTAAGTAATTTTATTGTAAATAATGCCTAAAGTGGTCAAACTTAAAGTGTACGTTCAAATTTAGAATAAAGCCACAATGTTATGATAACAAAATAAGTATAAATTCTATTACCCCTTTCACTTAAGGCATTTTGACTTGATAATAATGCTTTTCAGCGGTTAAAAAGTACCCACTATCCATCAATAATTTGCAGCAACAACTCAGTATGAGCGATCAACATATTGTCTTTGAGTTAAAACTAGTTTAAATGTTGTTTCGTGCATTTTGTAATAGATATGTTTAACTGAAAACTGAAAGCTGGTGTTTTGTTTACCATTTATTTACAAGCATAAAGCGACTTTAGTGAAAACGATTCGTTGTAATTTAACAAAAGCATGTCGGATTTTCGCAACTTTCACAGAATCATTATGTATGAGTATGGGGATACTTCCTTAAAAATTTCAAGAAATTTCACCTGTTCTTCGAAGAAATATACGCTCGTCTCTATCACTGGTATATGTTCGAAGCATTGAGTTTGTTAGTATACACACGTGACCCTCATTCAAAGGGCTATAACTCGATAAATATACTGTATTTTTCTTTTGGTCTGGTGCCACTTTAAAGGTGACATACAGTCCTTTATAGAAACGTTTACAATTTTATCGTAGCATATATGTGAAGAAAGTTATGAAGCCACTTGCATTCATATTTGAACAGCCCTCGTATTGGTTACACTGGCAGCAAGTGTCGTCTTCGCAAATATCTCCTTCATATGAAGTAAAAAGTGCTGATGGAGAGACAAGATGTAGTCCTTAGCAGGCATGGTCAGGGAGTTGAGAGAGACGGGTTACACAGTTTATACAGATGAAACTTTCGTTCATACCAGCCACGCTGTCCCGAAATGCTGGCAAGATAGTACTACTGGACTAAATAGGTGATTTAAGAATAGTGGAATTGCACGACCCTTGGGTCTGCACTATAATCACTATTTGAGTTCGTCCGCTCGTCCGTCCGTTACATTGTAGCAGTTCGTGAAAATGTTCATAGCTGTTGACCACATAGTATATTTTGATCACATTTTGCATCCATATGTCATTCCCTAACCACTGGCATGCTAAACCACTTTTTATGGAAGAGGGTTTCATTCAAATTGGCAAACATTCAACGTTGGCCGTGCATACTGTCTGTTGATTTCACTTTACATAAAATTAATTTATTCATTGGTACTAAAATATTTTAAGGTGAAAGAATGATCATACTCCATGCTGGGTACAATGAGGGATTCGTACCCAACGCACGAAAAAATCATTTTATACGATATTAAACGTACTATCCTATATTAAAATAATTAAACATCAATACATGCAATAAAATTGCAAGAAAAAAAAGATGTCCGAACTGAGGCTCGAATTCAGGACTTCGCGTGTTTTAGAAGAGCGTTTTAATCACTGTCCAATGAGACAACATAAATTGCGTATAGCTTTCAAGGATATGAAGAAATTTTACAAACAGTTTACGGTAAATTATCTGCTCAACCCAGAAAAATGGACTCGACCAAAGGTCAATACTGAGAGGTCACAAATGAATAATACCTGTATGTTAACCCGCCAGTATTTGTTTACAACGATTCTCATCTATCTTTGAAACATCAATACGTGGGCAGTATTTTATTGTATCTTTTTATTACCGGTATAACAATTATAATTGTGATTTGTTTTCTTTTATAGAAGATTTTTTTCTTCGCGGAATTTTATTCCGATTTATTTCAAAGAAACAGGCTTAATATAAATACACTCCACTTGGTATTTCCTTTCGTACATGATACGCAATACATTTACCTTTTGTGCTTTTTGTTTGTTTCAGTTGATGCTAAAATGTCTGTCAACCAGTCTATAGTCATGTCGGGACGTTTCGACGTTGGAATGAACCAGTGTCTTTCCTGAGGTCTCAATGACTCAACACTGTGTCTCTGACGAGGCTCTAACACGTAGCACGCTACCACTGAACCATTGTACTCCTCATTTTTTGTACGCAGGGATTCTCCAATACTGCAAATACGGAAATTTTCGCGAGGGTTTTATTTTCGCGAAACTTCGCATATGCGAAGTTTAGTGAAAATAAAATCTTCACGAATTGGCGAAATCACTCTTCCGCTTACTGATGTGGGCAAATCTCGACCTTGTCACGATTTTTTAACATCGAAAATATGTGTTTTAACACTATTCGTGAATATAAAATTATCGCGAAAATTTCCGACTTTAAAGTATCTATTGAAAAAGATGAATTCTGCAAATATGCATATAAAAAAGCGTAATAGGTCGGAATTTCCATTTGATGGATTATTTTTTATCCACCAATAATTTTGGTATCTTATCGTTAACCTAGGTCTTTACTGTTTGCCCAAGTACCCCGTTTTAGGTTGCCAGTACATGGTCAAGAAGGTACATTGTAAAACATCCACCCTAAGCTACATATGTAGATATCGTCAGCCGCGGCGCCCCGCCCCGCCCCGTCGAGATGCACTTTAGATGCTTTTAGATATTAGTGCTGTAGCTCACCTGGCTTCGAAGTTTTTTTCATGCTAAACTCAACTTAGCATGAAATTTATTCTGCTTATATATCAAAATGCCATCAAAATGCCATTAATTGTTGGTATTTTAAGCCGGTTTAATAAATTTGAGAGCTTTAAAGCCACAAAATATTTCGGGCCTGACCTGGACCCAAACTGTTTGACACTTTTATGATATTCCTGAAAAAATAGTCAAATGTTGGTTATTGAATAATCAGTAGATGACAAACAAACAAAAAGCATGCCCAATTTAGGCAAAGAGCATATTAAAACTAACCGTGGGTTGATATCGAGTATTTGACACGTAACGATTTGACGCGTTCATAGAAGGAATTCATATCGAAAAAATGTGATAGCATTTTAAACAAAATTAATGTTTTGAAATATTTATGTATTATAAATACGATTCAACGCCTAGTAACAGGGCACATCCAAATACATCGCCCACATTGGAAAATATGACATGCCTGGGCCATTACATGACTCAACCACCTAAATGCACTGCTTGCCAAGCGACGACTAGTCTGTTCGGCCTTCATTCTGCGTTCATTTGAGTGAAAACGCCTGATCAAAGTAAAGACTGGTCAGTCTGGGCAAATGCCCAGGCTAAGGGCGCAAATATCGTTTTGTTACTTCCCTGGCTAAATTCTTTATTGTAGTAAATGGCCCACAGTAGTGCAAACTCAGAGGAAACGGTTTCTTATTCCGACCAAGTTCTACTCGAATTGTTAAATGTTTAACCCTTTATATACTGGTGACCCTTACCCGAGTACTTTGCCTAACTGAAATGCCGCATTTCATCAGGGTGTGCACTGTTTGCTAAGACTAAACTGATCTTAATCCTTAAAGCACCAAGAAAAAATGTATCTGAAAATGTCGTCTGCTGAAGTCGAATGCTGCAAATAATTGCCTAGCATTACTGACAAATTAAGTATGGAAGCAAACAGCGTGGACCCAGAGCAGACTGCTCCTCTGATCTGGATCCACACTGTTTGCCATAGAGGCTTCTTAAAAAGTTCAGCAGACGAGAAAAGCAGACGACTTTTGTTGCGATTGGCGCATTAAGGGTTAAGAGAATGAAATACCATTTTATTTGCATTTTTTAACCTGTGACTACAAGATATATAGAGAGCGCAGTGGTTCAGTGGTAGAGTGCTTGACTTGAGACCGAGGAGCTGCGGGTTCGAGCCTTACCGGCGTCACTGTGTTGTGTCATTGAGCAAGAACATTAATACTAGCTTAGTACTGATTCAACACAGGAAGACATGTCCCTTTATAACTGAAAGATTGTTGATAGGACGTAAAGAATCAAATCAAACAAAAAAAAACTAGATAGATACTTTGAACCGTCTTAAACCAGAAGGATGAGTCCATTAGTAAAAAAGGGTTAACGTGATAGTAAATATGGCGGGTCTTAATAAGTAAATTTCTTCTCTTCACAATATTGAGCCATGACAAAGTGAGTTTTCGTCTAGACTGATCAGAGTCTCCGCTAGCGGCTCAGTGGGTTACTGATGACTCAAGTGGTTTTAGAATAGTAAAAAGACACCGGGTAGGCGGCAATCGAAAACGCTCTTAACAATCGACGAACCGGTGGATCAAAATCGCTAGAAACAGTGTTTTTGATTGTCATTTGTCGTCAGTCTGTCGACAAATGGCAATCGAAAACTCTGTTTCTAACGACAAATGCGAATAGCGACAAATGGCAATCGAAAACTCTGTACCAAACGATTTTTATCTACGTTCGTCGATAGTATTGACGTTTTCGATTGCCGCCTACCCGGTATAAGAAAGCTTAAACCAATTTCAGTCGCAGTTCAGCTGCCAAAATGGCACTTATATCTTACACACTAGTACTACTAAATAGCTTAGACTGGATCTCTAGTTCGATCCATCGAGGAAGAGCACCTAACCAGGCTATACTTAGCTTCACAAGAACGTTAACTATTGACGATTACGCTTTAGGGGTAAGTATCCTTATATCATGGGCTGACCCCTTTTGGCAACAACAAAACTGAGCATTCTTTTTATTGATAACTATAGGTATTGCTCGATAAGCGTAGAATTACGTACTGTCCTGCCAGCCAAGAGTAACAGTGGCGTCATGTTTTGTTAACAAAGTTATCTAGACGTAGAATCGATAGATCACTTGTGTATACACAAGTGATCTGACGATTCGCATTAGCTCAAGTGAATTGTAACGTTAGTATTTTACTTAGCAATTGTAAACAAGTATTACGTCACTATCACTCTTGGCTGGCACGACAATAGTTGGTCAGGTTATGATGCTTTATTCACCCGATTGGACAAATACAGTTTTTTCTTTCATACTTCTAAATGTAAATCTGTTTCGTCACCCTACGCTTGTCGAGCAAGGACTCCAGTGTATATTCTTTAAAGCTGCATAGTCTGTAACTTTTGATCTTTTGATTTTAGAACTAATGTTTCTATTTTTCAAGAACACAGTAAAAAAAAACTAAAATTCAGGTATACATTTTACCAATTTCGTAAATCTAAACCAATTATCAGTATCATAACAACAGCATTTATGTTTAAATTAACTGTCTATAATTATTGGAGGGACGCAAATAATTACCAATACGAGAAAAACACTTCTGTTTTATAAGATAATTTACTTTTCCGTGCAGTTTTCAGGTAAAGTGAACATATTTATCGTGAAAGTGTAACTTAATTCTACTTTTACAAATGATTTAAAAAGAAAATAAAAAATTCGAGAAATGTTCATAGCTGCAGACTTAGTCTCTTTAAGATTCCATTTTGATAAACTAAACACTTCAAGAGTAGATCCCTTGAACCCCCTATCCCGAATTTACTCTTGAAGGTGCATTGTATTTTAACTGGACTAGACCCAATGGAACCCAACATTTACTTTTGATTGTATCATCATCAGATCAAGACTATTGATCAAACAAACTAAATTCATTGTTACTATTTTTTAATGGTTAAAAAGTTCAAATGTTTGCGCCAGAAATAACCGACCAGACTAACTAAATGTGTATTTTTTTCTTTTAATGGGCGTTGAGAACAATAGACCAGGAAAAACAAACAATAATACACTGAAGACCGACCCACGAGATAAAAAGCCGAAAGTCTTGATTCATTAGGGCAAGTTTTCGTGACGCGCGTTCAGTAATTGTAGTTTTCCGGCAAAGTGACCAATACGGATATAGGTCGGAAATCCCAGCTTCTGGGTCATTGACACGGAAACATAAATAGACCAACCAACAAGATGAATGGGCGCCCAGTGAAGACTTTGATCAGACTGGGCATCTGCCTAGTCTGATCAGAGTCTTCACTGCGCGCTGAGTGGCTAAGAACCTAAGCTCTCCTCATGTAGACAGCGTAGACTCTTATCAGACGGAGCTCATGCCTAGGCTGATCAGAGTCTTTACTGCGCGCTGAGTGGCTAACTAAGAACCCCAGCTCTCTTCATGTAGACAGCGTAGACTCTAATCAGACGGAGCTCATGCCTAGACTGATCAGAGTCTTCTATGCGCGCTGAGTGGCTAAATATGAACCCAATCTCTCTCATGTAGACAGGGTAGACTCTTATCACATGGAGCTCATGCCTAGACTGATCTTAGTCTTTACTGCGCGCTGAGTGGCTAACTAAGAACCCAAGCTATCTTCATGTAGACAGCGTAGACTCTTATCAGACGGAGCTCATGCCTAGGCTGATCTCAGTCTTCACTGCGCACTGAGTGGCTAACTAAGAACCCAATCTATCTTCATGTAGACAGCGTAGACTCTTATCAGACGGAGCTCATGCCTAGACAGATCAGTCTTCACTGCGCGCTGAGTGGCAAACTAAGAACCCAAGCTCTCTTCATGTAGACAGGGTAGACTCTTATCACATGGAGCTCGTACCTAGGCTGATCAGAGTCTTATCTGCGCGCTGAGTGGCTAACTAAGAACCCAAATTATCTTCGTGTAGACAGCGTAGACTTTTATCAGACGGAGCCCATGCCTAGACTGATCAGAGTCTTCACTGCGCGTTGAGTGGCTAACTAAGAACCCAAGCTCTCTTCCTGTAGACAGGGTAGACTCTTATCAGACGGAGCTCATGCCTAGACTGATCAGAGTCTTCCCTGCGCGCTGAGTGGCTAACTAAGAACCAAAGCTCCCTTCATGTAGACAGGGTAGACTCTTATCAGATGGAGCTCATGCCTATACTAATCAGAGTCTTTACTGCGCGCTGAGTGGCTAACCAAGAACCCAAGCTATCTTCATGTAGACAGCGTAGACTCTTATCAGACGGAGCTCATGCCTAGGCTGATCTCAGTCTTCACTGCGCGTTGAGTGGCTAACTAAGAACCCAAGCTCTCTTCATGAAGACAGCGTAGACTCTTATCAGACGGAGCGCATGCCTAGGCTGATCTTAGTCTTCACTGCGCGTTGAGTGGCTAACTAAGAACCCCGTTATCTTCATGTAGACAGCGTAGACTCTTATCAGACAGAGCTCATGCCTAGGCTGATCTCAGTCTTCACTGCGTACTGAGTGGCTAACTAAGAACCCAAGCTATCTTCATGTAGTCAGCGTAGACTCTTATCAGACGGAGCTCATGCCTAGGATGATCTCAGTCTTCACTGCGCACTGAGAGGCTAACTAAAAACCCAAGCTATCTTCATGTAGACAGCATAGACTCTTATCAGACGGAGCTTATGCCTAGACTGATCAGAGTCTTCACTGCGGGCTGAGTGGCTAACTAAGAACCCAAGCTATTGTTACGACCCGTAGTCTGTTATGGGCTCAGACCAGCTTCAGACGGAATGCAGAGTAAAATAATATTTGGTAGCGTACTGTTAAAAAATGTGGACTTCAAATGAATGAAATAATTGTTGATACCTTGGTTTCTTTATATTGCAGGGAATGGAAATAAGATCAAAGCCAAAGTTATGATATTCCTGTTTTATTTGGAAGATCATAAAAAGAAAAAAAAATGTCATATATGCATTCTCAATAAAACATCTACAAAACTTGTGTTAACTTATCATTTAACCAGCAACAGGCCCTTGCATATATACAATAAAAATGACCCTTCTAAGGCTGCATGAATATCACGCTTAGGGATGTCTGTTACTACACAAAGTGGTTCTGGACGACAGTAAGTTGGTTCTGGACGACAATATGTTACAGGTTCCTGACGAAATAAAGAGGTATGTAGTGAACGTGTTATGTGCTTGGGAGCCTTGGCGCACACTAAACCGCAAGAATCTTATTTTTTTCGTTATATATTTGTTCAGGATACTTATCAAAACTTAATTAATCCAGTAGCAATGCGAATTTATCCAGTTTACGCTTTCCTGATACAATTATCGTTCTTGAAACTGTATTTTACTACGACATATACCCGCATATGCTTATTTTGTGCATTCACTTTCGCTTTCTTTGTAATTTTTATGACTTGATATGATGTGGCATTGCATTGTCCATCACATAAGCGAAATAAGTTTTCTCTTGTAAATCAGCTTATTTTAGACAAACACGTTTTTAAAACCAAACTGCAGCTACCTCAGTCATTTTCCAATGTAACAGATTTGTAACGACTTCAAAAAGTTTGTTACAGGTTAATGTCGACAGCGTTACAGGTAGAGACGACAGTCTAATGGATTCTCTGGATTTCTGTTATACGAAATATCTTTTATTTTGGGTGAAGGTGAAATGCCCTTTAATATTTTCGCTGATAAGGGACTTGCTGAAGAAGTCTTTGAACGTACTGAGATTGTGTACAGTGGTTTGATCATTTGCGAAACCCTAACTATCCTGGTCTAAAGGACCTCTGACAGTAGTAATTAATTCACAGTGCCTATCTGTTTGGAAAAAATCAAAGTTGGTCAAATGTTTTCATCTACATATATAGTCTTGTTGCTTGTCTCTATTTCAATGGATATTTCTTTTGGAGCTAAAATGGTCATTTTTTGTATTAAATATATAGAAAAATAGAAAAATATTTTAGCACCATTCCTCCTCAACCCAATATATAGTTCTTTGTGTGTATTATTTTAAAACTCTTTTCAACAAATTTTATGTTATAATTAGTACGAGTAAGTTTCCTTTATATAACTCCTTAGTCCTGAAATATATCAGCTTTTAGCATATTTGTCTTAGATTATGAAAATTGGCATTTTAACGTTACTAAATTCTGTTGTTAGATGATTTTGTACATACACTTACAGATAAGCTACATGCCCCCTGAATGGGTGTACTTTATGCATGGATGAATTGTTTTGGTACATTGCTGCATACAGTTACACCAGGTATATATATTGTCATCAAGGTAGAATATACTATATTTGCACAGAACAAACAACAACAACAACAGTAGCAGTAACAAAAATATTAAATATTAACGATTTTGACCTTAAAAGAGTTCCAAATGTGACTTTAATTGGTTATTTATGTTATAATACCCTTTTGAATGATAAAAGAGAATACTAAATGTTTTGGTGTAGTCTAATTATGCATCCCTACCCCTTTGATATCATCTCCTGCATTGTCACAGGGATATATTTATCTAATTATAACATATTCTCGTTCATAATGCATCAAACTTCTCATTTAAACAGATAGCAGTGATACTTTATACATAGGGAAGTTTTGGTCAGGATTGACAACATGCTTTTGAACAATAAGTGTGAAATGAATTGATCTAATCCAACGAAAATCTGATTTTGGTGCATGCGAATGTCCTGTGCTGACAGCCTTTTCCAAACATTTTCGCCACTGACAAAATGCAGGCCAGATCTTGGTCCAAACAATCATCTACAGTTACTGAAATACCTGATAAATCCATGTCACTACCATCAGATCTACAGATAGAAAGAGGGGTAAGTTACTCTAGATCCATGACTTGGTTTTGAACGATTGATCATCTGTTAGTGAAATGTCACTGCATAATTTCTTATGCACACCTTTTATGGAGGTGCTTACATTTGCCATTTTATGGATAGGACTACTGATTGAACCAGAACAGGTTGAAATTTGCAGAATCAAGAGCTATATTATCAAGAGTACACTTAATGTCGCTGCCCTGTATTTTGAAGACTCGGGCCTTGTATTTGACCAGTGTTGAAAAAGTTTCAGGGCAGTATTTACATCTGCTCAAGTTAGAAAATTGTCGTCTCTATCCTGTTACAGAAAATATGTCATCGTCTATTACCTGTTACACAGTCGTCTCTGACCAGTAACATTTGAAAAAAATGAAATTGGAGGTTTTCAGTTTTCTTTAAATAAGAACATACTAAAATTGACTGCAAATTCATGTGGGTTATATTGTTCGACAATTTATGCTAATTTTATGGCGGAAATGCTAGTAATTGACCACTAATTACGCATTTCTGAAAGTTCTATTACGGGCCATAGTTTTACAATTTAACTACAGATATCTACAACGCTTGTCTTTCTAATGCCAATCTAACAAACACTTAAATGATAGTTATGACCCAAACAAACAAATAACACTATATTATCATTTTCTGCGACTGATTTGTATGTTACCCCTTTCAACTGTCGTCCAAAACCCAAAATATGTCGTCTTAAACCTGTTATTTGTCGTCCAGCACAAGAACACAGTCGTCATCAGCCAGTTATGGATTGTCGTCCAGAACCACTTTGTGTAGTAACAGACATCCCTAAGCGTGAATATGTGTATTCTGTAAAACCACAAATGAATCTGTTATTCAAAGTAAAATAATGATCTTTGGAAATTTATATGGCAGTAGCATTTATCTAAAGTTAATCATCTTAGCAAAACTTAACCCTTAAGAAGAAAATATCAGCTGACTGATCTGGAACTCTGACTTATCAAACAAAACTCAACTGCTCTGGAGCTCAGAAATGCCCTAATATGGTAATGTTTACTATGGTCAATAGTAAACGAATACGGACTTAATCTATGATGTGTGATTAATGTAGATTCTAGATAATAAAGCTTAATTTTGCCCAAAGATGTCTAAAATGAAAAAATAACGTACTGAATAAAATGCGCGATGCTACTGCTCTGAAGTCAAAAACTGAAGTCCTGGTTTCATCCTACGCGCCGGTTTAAATAGTATACGGTCCTACGTCCTACAATCATACAAAAATTCTACAGATCATACGAAATTCCTACTAATCCTACAATGAAAACGCGTATGATCACGCCATCCTACGAAATAACGTTCGTAGGAAACCGTTAAAGACGTAGGAAAATAGCGCAATGTCGCCATTACACTTAAGAAAACCAGGGGGTCACCGTACATATCTGCTTCTATCTCACTAATAATCAATGAACTTTACTATGAAAACCATCCGATATTAAAGGAAAATGAATGATCTAAATGACCCTTACAATGAAAATCTGCACAGTGTAGACTAATACACTTAAATTTTAGCTGAAAGCCGTGAATACTTCTTTTGGCAGACGAAACAATACACAGCGCTCTACACAACAAATCCCATAAGTCAATGCGAATTACACAGCAAGATGGAGGCACATGTTTACAAGCAGACTTTATACAGGAGAGATTATTGGAGAATACTCTCGCACAAACTAACTTGCACAGATAAAAATCATTCAGAAACCTGAGGTAATTGATGTAGTTTGATAAGGGCCCAATGCCGATGCTTTTCCCTTTGAATGCACTGTAAAATTAATGGAAGATTATTGTCATGCTGTCTGCTAAAATGGTAGACACGTTATTGATTATGACCTAGACAGCTGAGCTTACGAAACTGGGTCATTACATTACCCCCCTCCAAGTTCGTTGAAGTTCCGACCAACGAACATGAATCAGGATATTGACGAACCAGTTTTTACTTTCATCAAATACCTCACACAAACATTTAAGTTAAAAAATAGCATTCTTAAGCCTCCTTACTATTTACAAAACATGGTGTCAGAAGTGAGATAGAATTGGTGATCCCCTATGTATCCTCTAAATCATGCAGCCCATGGAAGTAAAAAAACTGACAATATATCATGACAGGACAGATGTTAATCTATAAGTAAATGGTTCAAAACTATGAGTCGGATAAGATTTTATCCTGATTCAAGTTTTGATCCATTTTTTCCAGAATACTTTTACCATAACATGTTATTGTATGACAAATAATAAAATTGAATATGGCTAGGAAATGCCATACCCACCAATTACAGACATCTGGTCCTTACTGTCAATGATTTCTTAAATGTGGAGTTGATATCTTCAAACATTAAGTTACTACACAATTTAAACATGAAAAATACAGCAATAAGTGTATCAATTAAGTCATCAAGCTGACCCAAGACCAAAAACATCGCATTTGAATACAATTTCATGTTACAGAGTAATGCTAGTGTTTTTAATGCTGAAACCACGTTGTGATTAGCATTATAGACACTACATTATACAGCATATACCATGACCTGCTTGATACACTTTTGAAACAATTTTACTCTTTTTGTCATATAATATACATATCCAGGCTCAAATTTAATTAACTACCATGAAGTAAAAATCTAGTTCATTACAATATAGGAGCTTTCTTGCCATGTTAAAACGACAAAAGTCATGAGATTTTCTCATAATTTATGTCCTTTAATATACACAAGAAATAGCTAACGTTTTCATAAATCTAAAACAAAACAATCAAATTTGGCCTTGCTTAAACAATGTCTTTAATATTTAAAACTGTGTTCTATAAAACAATTAATCAATCCATGTAAAAGTTCTTAATTCCTATTCTTCCTCTTCTCATAGTATGACTGTAGTGTATGCCTGGTATATGACTTGTGCAAAACTGAATCCCTCTTATTGTTTTCCTTGTTCCGATCATCCTGTGTGTTTGTCCTGTCCACCATCTTCCTGTCCGGTGACTTGCTTCTATGTTCCTCTCTACAATCTCTATCAGCTCTTCTCAGTTCATCCTTCTTACTATCTCTGTCTGCTCCTCCTGTCCGCTCATCTCTCTTCTTACTATCTCTATCTGCTCCTGTCTGCCCTTCTTTCTTCTTACAATCTCTATCCATTATTCCGCGTATCTTACTTAGCTCCCTCATAAACTCTTCATCCCTCCTTGTTTCCCATGCTCTTCTTCGCTCTTCCCTCCTTCTTTCCTCAATTTCATTTTCTTCTACTACTGTTTTGAATCTGTTGACCGCTTCTGTCAATTTAGCTAGCATGTAATTGTTTTCTACTAAAGATTTCTCTAATTTTGTCGCTACCATGGTGTTCTTTTCCACCGATTCCCGGAATTTTCCTACTTCTGTTACCAGAGCCTTTGTACTTAACTCTTCCATATTCACGGGTAGCTCTGTTTTTGTTTTAGCATTCTTTATTTCTTCTAGGGGATCCTCACTTTCATATTTCCTTTTTCCCGCTGACGCAAGTGACATGCGGTCATCGTCCTCCAGATCTAAGACATCCTCCTCTGTGTCATTTAAGACAAATGTTTCGGTCTTCTTTGACTTTACTGTTACACCTTTATCCATGCTTTGTTTTGCTGTTATAGTATCCATTGGAGTCGGTATATACTGTGTTGTCTTCTCTGTACTTGATTCTGTTGAATTTGCTGCTGATGGCTGATAGCTCTCTGTCATTGTTGGTATTGTTCCAGAAGAACTGATGCCCCCAATTTGACCTAAATCACTGTCTGACACTGATAAAGTATTGGATAATGTTCCTTGGGGTTCACTTTGTATGGGGATGACTTGTGGTGCCAACATACTTTGTAGAAATGCAGTCAGCTGACTTGCAAAATTCTGCTGATCTGGCGGATTCTGAACTGGTGTCGCCATCGTGAAGTGGGAACCATTCTCGGTAGATGCTGATGGGGTCCTTAGTAGATCTCCTTGCAACACTGTAGGCACTGTCTTAATCGTCACACTATTGTCTGCTGTTGCAATATTCTCATTTGATGGTGTCACGGCTAGCGTTTGCTTGGGGATGGCCTGTGCTGTCCATGTCTCCTGTGTTGATGTGGGCACCGGAGTACTGGTCACTGATCCCTTTGCCTGTACCCCTAGAAAGTGCAGAAGGCTATCCGTAGCTGAAAGAACTCTATAGTCCTGGGGTCCAAAAACATGAGGTTGTCTGTTTTCCACTAAACACTGACTGTGGTCGATTATCTTGTACTTTGCCGCTAGAAGGACATGGCGACTGTATCCAGAAACGTGCTGTAAAAGCTGTTCTTTCTTCTGGCACCTAAACGAGCAAAGCTTACAATAAAAGGGCACTTCCTCCAAGGCCAAGTGCATCTTCATGATGTGATCTTCTATACGACATTTGATGTCCATCGTCCTTTTCCCCTCTCTACTGAAACATCTTAAGCACTGGTAGGCTTTCCCTCTCTTCCTTGCTCTCTCTATTCTATCTTCTTCTACCCCTTCCAACATGCTGTTCTCCATCTTAGCCTGAAGTTATACAGAAATACTTTTGAGTCATAATTAACCGAATGACTTCCGCCAAGATAGTGATCCCTGACCTAATACCTATTGGACTTTAAGGATACAACTGCATTTTATGACAATATACTTTATTCTTCAACACTTCATACAGTATAACCATAACATTTATATTGTGAACTCCTTTCTCTTTTTCTCCTTTAAACTAGCATCAAAATTTCACTCTCCTATCTTATTACTACACAAAGATCATCTCTTCTTAACCCTGTCTCTGTCCTATTAAAGAAATACACCGTTCTATGAAATCTTCTACCTTCTGAATTCTATCTTCTTCGTCCTTCACATTATATCAGTACGCCGTTCTTTGGATCTTTCTTAAAAACTACCAATCACTTCTAGACAGTTCACCTCTTCATAACCTTCTCATGGTTCCTCGTCGTGTTGTCTCTAGAAATCTCTCTTCACATAAAATGTATCAAGTCCTCTTCATTCTAAAACTGTATTAGGTCTGTCATCTTCACCCGTACTTGACTAGAACTATCCCTTTACTTCTGTTCAACTTCTGTGGATTCTTTACATCAAGAAAGAATTTCACTCTTAGACTGCTTAAAACTCAGTATTTCCTCACTGTTGCTTTTCTGCCATACACTAAATAGGCTTCTTCATTTGATTGCACACAAAAATAAACAAACGCAACAAAATAACATTGTAACTAAATTCAATAAGATATTAATTTCTTGTTCAAAACAATTATGACTCTACTGCATCAACTTCTTTCTGGACCTAGCCAACCATTTTGGAGGATTTTCTCCTTCATAAGGTTTCAGCTTATCATGGTGAAGTAGCACCTTCTTACCATCTTTGTCCATCTGTATCACAAAGTTAGCATCATTCACCTTTTCTAGCACTAGGAAAGGACCATGGTATGTGTGTTGCAATTTCGGAGCTACGCCTACCTTTCTGGCTTCATTTAGACACCACACATAGTCACCTTTTTCAAACCTGTTGACAGCTACTTTGGTGTCATAAATGTCTTTGCGTCTCTTTGCTGACATGCCTAAATACTTCCTAGCTACTTCGTGTGCATGTTGCATTCGTGATCTCAATAAGTCCACATAGTCCCCATATGATGTTATGTCGTCTCCCTGTGGAGTACTTGAACTTCCAAATACAAGCTCTGCAGGTAGTCTGACTTCTCTACCCATTGTCATCAAGTTTGGTGTCATTTTGGTTGCTTCATGTGGGGTGGCTCTGTAAGCACCTGCTAGGCATCCTAAATGCAAATCCCATTCTTCTTGCTCATCGCACAAGTAAGCTTTGATCATTCTTAGCAGGGTTCTGTTGAATCTCTCAGATTGACCGTTCCTTTTAGGATTTCTAACACTTGTTCTTGTCTTTCTTATTTCTAACATTCTACATAACTCCTTAAACACCTTACTCTCATATGTCCTTCCCTGATCACTATGAATAGAAAGAGGACAGCCCCATCTTGAGATATACTCGTTCAAAATTTTGGAAGCGCATACTTCAGCTGTCATATCTGGTACTGGAATGATTTCCACAAACTTGGAAAAGTGGTCTGTAAGAAGTAATATGTATCTGTTACCCTGAGCTGTAACTGGAAACGGTCCTAAATAGTCTGTGGCAAGACAATCACCTGGAGCTCCCGCTGGTAATGATCCAAGGGCAGCACGTGGCACCTTGTTGGGCTTTTTATCAACCTCACATACATCACATTTGTGAATATGAAGGTTCACGTCCCCTTTCAGATTGTACCAATAGTACCTCTGTAGAGTTTTTTGTTTTGTTTTCTTGCGTCCAAGATGACCTGCTAAAAGAGAATTGTGCATCTGGCACAAAATGTCCTTTTTTAATGCTGAGGGCACTAACAGCTGAAGGTATTCACCTGTTCCATCCCTTTTAAGGAACTTTTTGTGCAGAATACCATTTAATAGGACCAGTGAATCCCATAAGATCCAGTAATGCCGACAGGCTGGACTTTTTGTAACCATATCTTGTCTGCTGGGTTTTACCCCTACCGACTTACTCTGTACCATTAAAGCTAGATCTTGGTCCTCATTCTGATACCTTCTAAGTTCATCAGCTGAAATAATACCTACTGTGGTACTGGTCAGATTGTGTGACTCATCTCCTCTAATCAAGCTGGCCTCTGATCTGTCTGATGTACTTGGGCCTGGTAAATCTGAACCTGATGGACCTGAAAATTCTGAGCCTTTTCTTACCTGGTATTCTTGTTCTCTCTGTTGACTTGTGACTCTTGCAACCTCTTTATTGTCATTTTTGTTCAAACTGTCTTTCAAGTCATTTGACTTGGTTGAATTTGAAGCAATGTCTTTCAAAATACCCTCATGTAACATATCTTGTGCTCTTTTTAAGCACTTCTTGCATGGTCCACACTTTAATGGCTCACTTGTGTCCTGTTCTGGGCAATCACACTCTCTAGGGTTTTCACACCTAGAAAGGGCATCACAATGTGCCTGTTTATTTCCAGGGCGGTACTCTATTGAAAAGTCATAGTGACTTAAAATTTCTATCCAGCGAGCTATTTTCCCTCGTGGTTCTTTTAACTTAAAGAGCCATATGAGAGCTTGATGATCTGTCCTTACTCTGAATTTTCTACCCAGGAGATATTGACGAAAGTATTCAATAAAGAATCTCACAGCCAGAAGTTCCTTTTCAGTAATGCAATAGTTGCGTTCTGCTTTGTTTAATGCTCTACTGGCATATGCAATAACTCTCTCTCTTTCACCCTGTACTTGGTGAAGTATACCTCCAATACCTAGATCAGAGGCATCTACATCTAGTATGAACTCTCCTGCATCATTCAGAGGATATCCCATTATATCAGAACTTATCAACTCTTTCTTAAGTTTTTCAAAGGAATCCTCACATGCTGTGCTCCAGATAAACTTCTTTCCTTTCTTTGTAAGCTCTACCATAGGTCTTACTAAAGTGGCAAAATCTTTTACAAACCGCCTGTAATAGGAACCTAAAGCAACAAATTGTTTTACTTGCTTAGCCGTCTTTGGACTTGGCCAATCTACTACCTTTGCTATGTTTACAGGACTTGGCTGTACTCCATCACCTGATACCACATGACCTAAGAAAAGCACTGATGTTTGAAATAGATTGCTTTTGTCTGGTTTAAGTTTCAAGCCTGCTTGCTTAATCCTTTCTAGTACTTCTTGGACCCTACTGACATGCTCATCGAAAGATCTTCCAAAGACTACGATGTCATCAATGTAGATTAGACATGTCACCCATTGAAGACCGTGCAGTGCCAATTCCATAGTCCTTTGAAATGTACTGGCCGCACTGTTTAATCCAAAAGGCATCCTGGTCATTTCAAAATGGCCGTACTTGCATACAAATGCACTTTTTGGAATGTCTTCTTTCTTCAGTGGAATTTGGTAGTATCCGCTAGTAAGGTCAAATGTGCTAAACCAGCGTGACCCTGCTACTGCATCCAGACAGTCCTGAATTCTGGGTAACGGAAACCCATCTGGCTTAACCAATTCGTTAACTTTTCTATAGTCCACACAAAGACGGACGCCTCCATCTTTCTTGGAAACCAAACATATAGGACTTGCCCATGGAGAGACACTATTTCTAATCACACCCTTTGCTTTCATGTCCTCCACTGCTTGTTTTTCTTTATCTGCAAATGCAAGCGGCACCCTCCTAGGTGGTTGCTTAATAGGGTCTGCATCCCCAGTCTTTATGGAATGTTCTGCTAGACTGGTCACTCCTATATCCCATTCATTCCTTGAAAAGTTATCTTCAAATTTATGCAATAAGTCTGCTATTCTTTCTTTCTCACTTTCATTGAGATCTTTTGTTGATCTATCAAAGAGATCTTGTAAATGTTCTGGGACTGAAACATCACTTTTATCCTTGATACTCTGTCGAATATTTTGGCTTATTTCATGACTGAAATCTTCATCCTTTTTAGAGCCAATATCAACTCTTCTTACTTTATAGAAGTTATTCTTTTCTGTTTGATTCTCTTGCTCAAACAAAATCTTGGGAGTACCCTCTATTACCTCTGCTGCCCCAACTACAGCATCTTGTTTGATTGATACCTCTCTAGTAAATGGATTAAGTAGTCTAATTTTACTTGTACACCCTTTATTGATATCAATCAATGTGGCTGCCATTTGTAAAGGGTAGGATTCTTTAAAATGATCTGTTGGTTCTATCAAACACTCACTTTCACTTGAAAAATCATCATAATCATGTCTCTCTACAAAGACATCTATCACAGACTCTGCCATAGGGGGAATAACATAGTGATCAGCTGCCACTACCTTACGTACTCTGTTTTTCACCCCTATCTGTATCATGGGCACAGCTTTATCTTGCACCATCAGAACACCTTTACTAAGAAGTATGTCTGCTGGACCATCTTTATCATTTTGAAGTACATCTATACCTAGCAAACCGTCATCATCAATTTCAGCCACCACTGCTTCAACTTGTACTTCTATGTTTCCTAATTTTAAGGAAAAATTACCTTTACCTAGTTCTTTTATGATTGAACCACCAGGTCCTATCAACTGTGAAGAACTTGAAAGAGCAGGTCTGTCTTCTACTTCCATTGCTTCATACATGCGTTTAGAAATCACGGTCTTAGAAGCACCAGTATCTGCCGTAAACAGAATTGGATAACCTTGAACTGAACCCCTAATATAAATACCATCTGGTAACTTTCTTGAAGTCTTGATTGACTTTGAAGTCTGTGTATCACTTGAATCTGTATGTTTAAATTGGCCCATAGATTCTATGCAGGCTTCTCTGTGGCCACCAGAGACAGCCCTTTCTAGTTTAAAGGATTATCTGTAGTATTGTTTTGGATACCCCTTTGTGGAGGTCCTTGATCATATCTAGGATAATGCATTGGGGCTCTAAATGAAGGCTTATTAACCTTCTGTGGACAGTCACGGCTTATGTGTCCCTTTTGAGAACAGTTGTAACAAACAACATTTCTACTTCTTTGCGGTTTATATTCTTGTTGTGCGGGCTTTTCAACACTCTTAACCTTAGAAAACTCTTGCATCTGTAACATTAATGTTTGCAACATGTCTTTTGCTTCAGACAATACTTTCAAAGACTCATTCTCAGTTGAAGAGTGTACTTCAAGGGGGTCCTTTTTCTCCTCATCTTTGCATGTTTTCTTATTATGAGCTGTTTCTTTCTTTGCTGGAACTCTATTCACTCTATGCATATCATTACTTTCATCTGACAAGTATTCTTCCGATGAATCTTCATCATCACAGCTTGCTCTTCTAGCATATTTCTTGAATTTTCTATCTGTATGTCCTTCTTGAATACCTCTATGCTTAGTTTGGACAAAGTTGACCACATGGTACACGGCTTCATCTATATTTTCTGGTTCTTTGTTGTATTCTACTTCAAACCGTGCATCACTGTCACGAAGGCCATCTAAAAATCTTCTGACCAGGTCCTCTTGTCTGGTTTGTTCATCACGAAACTTATATGCCTTCGCATATAGCCGTTTCAATTCTGCAGCGAATTCCTCAGCCGTTTCTCCATTCCTTTGTGCTCATTGACTAAATTTTGCTGCATATGTCTTTCTTGTCTCAACCACCCGGAATCTACTGTTTAATTCTTTTATTAGTTCACTGTAGCATGAAAGTGTATGTCTTGACAGTTGGGTAAACACAAACTCACCGGCCTTACCCTGAAGCTTGGGTAAAATGTTATCCAACTTAGTTTCCTCTGACCAACCTTTCCTGTCCGCTACTGTCTCAAATCTACTTACCCAGACTTTCCATTCCTCCTTGCCATTAAAAGGGGGAATCTTTATGTCACCTGACCCAGAAGTTACTTGTGGTCTACTATAATGTGTTCTCTCTACACTAGACATCAGTCGAGGGTTTTCATTTGATAAGGGTGGGACAGAACTAGTTGTATAGGGATTATATCTATGTTGAAACTGTGAATAGTGACCTTGACCATCTATGTGTTCACTCATTGCCACATTCTGGTCTCTATGAACAGTTCCTGCTGTGGTTGGATTTACATCATGTCGGTAAATATCAGTATTATCATTAACTGTGGAGCCTCTACTTAGCCATTCAGAAGACACATTGCCTAATTCATATGAATTTCTTTGTCTGATATCAGATACATGATCACCACCAGCTCTGTTTGATGTCAATACTGTAGTCTGTTGATTACATGTGTTAGTCTCAGAAGCTGATGCCGCTTGATCCGTCTGTACATTTGTCGCACAATTATTTTGGCTAGCATTATTAGATTTCTCTGTCAACTGCTGCAGCATAGATAAGACATTAGTAAGGGCTCCTGTAATGTTATCTTGCTTTTGCTGCATGCTTGCTTGCTGATGTTGTATATTAACTTGCTGTTGCTGCATGCCTGTTTGCTGTTGTTGTAAACATGTGATAGCTTGATTCAGCCCTGAAATAGTGCTTTTAACTGTTTCTTCAGGATAAATATTAGACTGGTATGGCAATCTATCATTGTTCAAAGCACTATTGCTGTGTACTTGTGCATTAATCATGGTGCCATCATATGTATTTCTACAGTTTAGTGTGTCAACAATTGAGGGCCCTACTGTGTTGTCTGTGGTATTGGTTCTATCTATGCTATTTCTTATTTGTCTCGGCTGATTTATGTTGGCATCATCACGTAGCTGCATTAAAGACTCGTCAGCCGCATGGTCATCTTGACTGACACATGCACTATCTATTGGTAAAGTGTTGACATGAGATTCAGTGGCTTGGATGTTTTGAGCCGATTTTCCTGGTTCAAGTGCTCCACTAGTAAATGTCACTTCACTGTCAGACTCAGATTCTGAGTGCTCTACTACTCTGCTAGACATACTGCTGGTCTTTTTCCTACCCATCTTAATCTAGGTCCGTATCACTGGATCTGTATTTATGATGACAGATCCCACCGCTGCACCACCACTTATGTTACGACCCGTAGTCTGTTATGGGCTCAGACCAGCTTCAGACGGAATGCAGAGTAAAATAATATTTGGTAGCGTACTGTTAAAAAATGTGGACTTCAAATGAATGAAATAATTGTTGATACCTTGGTTTCTTTATATTGCAGGGAATGGAAATAAGATCAAAGCCAAAGTTATGATATTCCTGTTTTATTTGGAAGATCATAAAAAGAAAAAAAAAAATGTCATATATGCATTCTCAATAAAACATCTACAAAACTTGTGTTAACTTATCATTTAACCAGCAACAGGCCCTTGCATATATACAATAAAAATGACCCTTCTAAGGCTGCATGAATATGTGTATTCTGTAAAACCACAAATGAATCTGTTATTCAAAGTAAAATAATGATCTTTGGAAATTTATATGGCAGTAGCATTTATCTAAAGTTAATCATCTTAGCAAAACTTAACCCTTAAGAAGAAAATATCAGCTGACTGATCTGGAACTCTGACTTATCAAACAAAACTCAACTGCTCTGGAGCTCAGAAATGCCCTAATATGGTAATGTTTACTATGGTCAATAGTAAACGAATACGGACTTAATCTATGATGTGTGATTAATGTAGATTCTAGATAATAAAGCTTAATTTTGCCCAAAGATGTCTAAAATGAAAAAATAACGTACTGAATAAAATGCGCGATGCTACTGCTCTGAAGTCAAAAACTGAAGTCCTGGTTTCATCCTACGCGCCGGTTTAAATAGTATACGGTCCTACGTCCTACAATCATACAAAAATTCTACAGATCATACGAAATTCCTACTAATCCTACAATGAAAACGCGTATGATCACGCCATCCTACGAAATAACGTTCGTAGGAAACCGTTAAAGACGTAGGAAAATAGCGCAATGTCGCCATTACACTTAAGAAAACCAGGGGGTCACCGTACATATCTGCTTCTATCTCACTAATAATCAATGAACTTTACTATGAAAACCATCCGATATTAAAGGAAAATGAATGATCTAAATGACCCTTACAATGAAAATCTGCACAGTGTAGACTAATACACTTAAATTTTAGCTGAAAGCCGTGAATACTTCTTTTGGCAGACGAAACAATACACAGCGCTCTACACAACAAATCCCATAAGTCAATGCGAATTACACAGCAAGATGGAGGCACATGTTTACAAGCAGACTTTATACAGGAGAGATTATTGGAGAATACTCTCGCACAAACTAACTTGCACAGATAAAAAACATTCAGAAACCTGAGGTAATTGATGTAGTTTGATAAGGGCCCAATGCCGATGCTTTTCCCTTTGAATGCACTGTAAAATTAATGGAAGATTATTGTCATGCTGTCTGCTAAAATGGTAGACACGTTATTGATTATGACCTAGACAGCTGAGCTTACGAAACTGGGTCATTACACTATCTTCATGTAGACAGCGTAGACTCTTATCAGACGGAGCTCATGCCTAGGCTGATCTCAGTCTTTACTGCGCACTGAGAGGCTAAGAACCCAAGCTATCTTCATGTAGACAGCGTAGACTCTTATCAGACGGAGCTCATGCCTAGACTGATCAGAGTCTTCACTGCGCGCTGAGTGGCTAACTAAGAACTCAAGCTCTCTTCATGTAGACAGGGTAGACTCTTATCACATGGAGCTCGTGCCTAGGCTGATCAGAGTCTTTACTGCGCGCTGAGTGGCTAACTAAGAACCCAAGTTCTTTTCATGTAGACAGGGTAGACTCTTATCAGACGGAGCTCATGCCTAGGCTGATCAGAGTCTTTACTGCGCGCTGAGTGGCTAACTAAGAACCTAAGCTCTCTTCATGTAGACAGCGAAGACTTATCAGACGGAACTCATGCCTAGACTGATCTTAGTCTTTACTGCGCGCTGAGTGGCTAACTAAGAACCCAATCTATCTTCATGTAGACAGCGTAGAGTCTTATCAGAAGGAGCTCATGCCTACACTGATCAGAGTCTTCACTGCGCGCTGAGTGGCTAACTAAGAACCCCAGCTATCTTCATGTAGAAAGCGTAGACTCTTATCACATGGAGCTCATGCCTAGACTGATCAGAGTCTTTACTGCGCGCTGAGTGGCTAACTAAGAACCCAAGCTCTCTTCATGTAGACAGCGTATACTCTTATCAGACGGAGCTCATGCCTACACTGATCAGAGTCTTTACTGCGCACTGAGTGGCTAACTAAGAACCCAAGCTATCTTCATGTAGACAGCGTATACTCTTATCAGACGGAGCTCATGCCTACACTGATCAGAGTCTTCCCTGCGCACTGAGTGGCTAACTAAGAACCCAAGCTCTCTTCATGTAGACAGCGTATACTCTTATCAGACGGAGCTCATGCCTACACTGATCAGAGTCTTCACTGCGCACTGAGTGGCTAACTAAGAACCCAAGCTATCTTCATTAGACAGGGTAGACTCTTATCAGACGGAGCTCATGCCTACATTGATCAGAGTCTTCACTGCGCACTGAGTGGCTAACTAAGAACCCAAGCTATCTTCATTAGACAGGGTAGACTCTTATCAGACGGAGCTCATGCCTACACTGATCAGAGTCTTCACAGCGCTCAGTGGCTAACTAAGAACCCAAGCTCTCTTCATGTAGACCGCGTAGACTCTTATCAGACGGAGCTAATGCCTACATTGATCAGAGTCTTCACTGCGCGCTGAGTGGCTAACTAAGAACCCAAGCTATCTTCATTAGACAGGGTAGACTCTTATCACATGGAGTTCATGCCTAGACTGATCTTAGTCTTCACTGCGCCCTGAGTGGCTAACTAAGAACCCAAGCTATCTTCATGTAGACAGCGTAGACTCTTATCAGACAGAGCTCATGCCTAGGCTGATCTCAGTCTTTACTGCGCACTGAGTGGCTAACTAAGAACCCAAGCTATCTTCATGTAGACAGCGTAGACTCTTATCAGACGGAGCTCATGCGTAGACTGATCTTAGTCTTTACTGCGCGCTGAGCGGCAGGGTAGACTCTTATCAAATGGAGCTCGTGCCTAGGCTGATCAGAGTCTTTACTGCGCGCTGAGTGGCTAACTAAGAACCCAAGCTATCTTCATGTAGACAGCGTAGACTTTCATCAGACGGAGCTCATGCCTAGACTGATCAGAGTCTTCACTACGCGCTGAGTGGCTAACTAAGAACCCAAGCTCTCTTCCTGTAGTTAGGGTAGACTCTTATCAGACGATGCTCATGCCTAGAATGATCAGAGTCTTCATTGCGCGCTGAGTGGCTAACTAAGAACCCAAGCTCTCTTCGTGTAGACAGCGTTGTCTCTTATCAGACGGAGCTCATGCCTAGGCTGGTCTGAGTCTTCATTGCGCGCTAAGTGGCTAACTAAGAACCCAAGCTCTCTTCATGTAGACACCGTAGACTCTTATTAGACGGAGCTCATGTCTAGTCTGATCAGAGACTTCTTATGACGTACAGCCACATTATTAGTTTTCTCATGTATTAACTGGTAGTCAGGGCCCTTAGGGACAAAAATAGGTCCCGTGCGAATTGTGTGCCGATTTATGGTGACCTATATCAAAACCTTCAATGGAGTCTTACCTTTAATTTAAAGGTGGTCACCCATCTCAAATCCGCGTCTGAGGCTAGTTATGACGTCATAAATATGGCGACCATAATAATAAACTGCCTGTTAATAAAAGCTATAGTTTGTGTTGGTATGGTCATATTTATCCAACACGAACGCTTTTTTAAACATAATATCAATTATTTTAATCATATGATGGTTACATCAATGCTTTACCTGACTTTGACAATGAATTTTTTCTCGATAACTATATTTTGCATGCAAAATACCGTAGATTTCCTATAAATACCCAGCTTATTGGACCACCTTTAGACTGATGGCTGAGAATGTTATTGCTCCCCCTGGGGAATTTCGCAAGCTTATCCATCTAAAAGAGGATTTCAAGCTGCGTCTTTTAATAGATATTTGCACTATGTTCGCCGGGGCGTTAGTTTCTGACAGCTGTTACATATGTTACCTTATTAAAGGGGAGGTCTCATATGCGCCCACGCATGGATTTTCATCTAGTTATACATGGTGAATACCAATGACCTATCAACTATAAAAATGCATTTATTTATTTCAATAGTGCATTTTAGGTCTCAGGAGAGCACCTTGTTTTACTCCATTTTTTCAATGACACCTGTCTAATATTTTGTCAATTTGTAAACATCAGTTTTATTGGATCTCATCCAGTTTAAGCTGGAATAGTGAAAGGACTCAATATGGATTGTTTTGATACTATTTTGGCCTATAAAAACATGCACACAATTTTTTAACAAAATCTTAAAGTAAAAATTTTCCTAAAAATATAATTAAAAATCACGTGTATGCCATATTGCGTCTACAATTTCTATAAGTTCCTGTCCTTGTCAACCTATGATACTGCCTATACAATTTGCCTCACATGTCTTCTGTATACTGAGAAAGTTTCGAGATTTTTTGAAACCGGTAACAGTGCAGGAAAACACACTATATACATGTAGGTCATTTTTTGACATTTATCATAATTTAATGTTTGAGGCTAGTTTTGTTCTGGAACCATGTAATATCGCAATTTTATTATTAGAAATATTATAAACATCGATAATAAAAAGCTATGCGTGTACAAATGCATATTTAATTTGACATTGAAACAAATCTGAGACTTGTGTAGCTTTAACAATCATTTAGAGTAACACACAAAAAGTCTGCAACATTCAAACTTCTCAAAATCAAGTTGAAACACATCAATTAATGGATTCAGTGCTATGATCTCTTCACCGAATGTGTCTAAAATGTATTTTGATTTGTATTTGCATACCAATGTTTTAATTGACGGTTCAGTCTCAAATAGTGCTAGACAAGGCAAGGCATTTGATCGCTTATTTCATTTATTTTGTCCCTTTGTAAACTTGTATGTGATGTCATATATGTAACTGACATTCATTCTACGTACAATGGCATGTGTCTCTAACCTTTTTAATTATTCTTGTATTATCCTCGTTTAATATGATATTAAGTTGTTATGCATGATTTTCCCCTAAAATGCCAATGTGTTTGGAATATCCTAGGATGTAGCTTTTTATTTTAATACCAGGTACTTGTTGGGATTCTTTATGTACCATTGGCCGACTGTTGCACAGGCATTTAATATCTGGCAAATGTTATGACTGTTTTGAATTCATCATTTTGTCAATTCATTGGATACCAAGATGCACATGCAAACTTATTAACTGAAAGCACTGACTTTATTTTAAACTCTGTTTGCAATTTTACTACTTTTTGGAAAGAGTTGCACATAGGTTCTACTTTCCTAGTGTTCTCCTAGTATTATATATATTTGTAGTTTTAGTCTCGGGTTGAATATTGGCTTCAAGTTTTGATTGATTGCCAATTCCGTTGCAAGGGCAAGACTTTGGTCAGATTACCTCAGTTCCTGATCATTGTAACTTCTTCTTATACTGTCAGACCCTTTTTGCATTTTCACTTGTTTATATATTCAATAAGTTCTGTATTCGTAGTTTTATGCTTAACACTATCAGGAGTTTCCATGATGTATTTTCAAAACTGGTTCCTCAGTCGAAAATGGCAATTTAATCCGGGAATCAGTTATCCTTTGAGCGATCTGATTGTACTAGATGAAACTTTAACAAGATAGTGTGGACAATAATATTCTATCCCATTTGATTCTTTGACTTTCTACAGGATTTGGAATATGATTGTAGGCACCTATGATTGTAGAGTTTGGTACATGTATTCTTTAAATATTTCAGCATTTTGTGGTAGAAAATAATAAAGCAATAGATCCCGCAACTACATAAAATGGGTGAATACTGTATTTTGGCATTATATTAAAGTGAACAACAAAATAAAACCATATTGTGAAGATTAATTAAACTAACTACTTCAAGGGCAGTTCGACAGGGTGAAATTCTCTCTGTGTGGTCAGTATTGGATTAAGGATGACAGCTTTGAAACATTAAAGATTCTGTCTTGCTCACGCAGGAAAGAATGCAACATGTTTTAAAGTATGAAAAACTGCAGACTGTGGTATACGATTATATAAGGTTGTAATATTTATTAAATATTTATTTTGTCATGTTAGTGATCAAGACATGATGAAACAAACTTTTCCCTGACTCAAATGAAATGAATGAATTATGGAGAATGACTTTCTATTAGAGTGAATCTGGTATTGAAACCGTATTATGAAGATTATCAAAGTTTACTGTTCTATGAGGAGTTGGACAAGGTGAAGTTCTCCCTAAGTGATCAGTATTTATGTTATTATAAAGTTTTAACAGTATTGGATATTCCATCCTTCTTATAGAAGAAAGCAAACACAAACAAAACTTGCTTTTAAACTAACCAAACACTTAAATTCATTAACTACAATCAGTTTTTTTTACATTTCTGAGAACTTGGATTTGTAGCATTCAAAGTTCTAGGACAACATGTTACCGGTCTTCGATTTTCTTGAAAATTTTAGCATTACATCTATATATGTATAGCCGAATTTGAGAGTAAATTCATAGGTTGACAAGAACTGGAACATGTCTAAATTTTAAAACATAATTGTTAAAAAATATTATGAAGCTGAAATTTGGGCACAATTCCAAACAAAATCATATTTTTCTGAATTTAACTTTACAGAAACTGATTTTTGTTTTATGCATATCTAATCAGTGATAATCTTAGATAGTTTTAAAAGTAATTAGAACACACTATATGAAACTATAAGAGCTATGGGCGGCTTAAACTGAAGGTACCCCCATAAGCAGATGCCCGATTACATAACATGTCATTTTTTGACCATTTAAATAGGTAAGTGGGAAACTATATCACAAATAGAATAGTTATATGTGAGGCAATCATTATGCATAATATTATAAAAATCCATGCGTGGGCAGAACCCTATGTAAATTTTCTATAGGGCGAGACCTCCCCTTTAGAAAAAAAAAAAAGAAAATTAAAAGTTTGAGCTACAGAAATAAGGCTTATTATTTAAATTACTAATATGGTCTGCTTATTGACTTTTTTAGCTACATATAAATTATTTGGAGCAAAATTACAGCTTCCTGTGGTGTTATGTGCGTTACTTTAATTAGATTACCCTTTAAACATGAAAATTGCGACCAATATCATATACTTTTTATGTGCATTTTCCAAAATGCTTTGATTATTTTGTACTAACAAACTCATTTGGGTTAGAGAAAATCCAAAGTTTGCTTTTATCTTTAAATATAGTGTCTTATACATGCAATTAAACAACCAAAAGTTTACACCCAATTTTAAGGAGCCGAATTTGGTAGGCATCTTTTAAGTAAAAATATATGAAAACATTTGCTGCTGTTGGATATCTTGCATTTTTTGGGATTGTCTTGCTCACATTATAAAGAGTTATAGATTTTGCAGGTTTAACAACAAGATTGAAGCACTTGTTAAAGGCTGTAACATATGTTACATGACATGATAAATGAGCAAGGACATTAACTTGATGTAAGAGATGATATTTTAGGAAAAAAATGAATATATTTCGCATGTTTTCCTAGCTAAAGTATCTAGCCTTTGGTGCCTACATCTTGATGATTATTAAGCCCATGTACCTTTGTTACAGATGTTTCAATATTTCCTAATATGAACAATTCTAAAATAAAGATACATCCTAGAGGAACATAGAAAATCATCGTTTCACATTTAAACAGTACAATTTAGTAAATGTCCCTTTCTAATGTAAATATTCTACACCAATTCTTATCCTAGTCATATACAATATCGATTATTATTTCTGCTTCTCTGGTAAAATAATTGTGCTCCTCATCTCATAAAAACCAGAATAATCCTCAAACAAGATTGTGACTGCAATCTGAGTAATGACCTGCTCCATCACAAACCCTTTTACACATACTCTATCGTATGTACCAATTCAAGGTGCATCGAATAGGAGATGTTTGCACACTGTTAGCATGGGTGTTAGCCTGTATCAGCTTGTTAATATGTTACTTTATCTATTTGAGAATAAGAAAATTGAAAAACTGAGCTACAGAAAGAAGACATTGAAACTAGCTAATCAATGAACATTCAAATAATCTGCAAATTACTGGATGTCTTTACTATATATGACAGCTGTTTACGGCTACATGTTGTATTATGTGCGTTACATGAACTTAATTATAATTTAAAAGTGGTAATTTTGGCTATCGTCATTTAGTTTAACGACTGCTCTGAGTTGGTTTCAAATCGTTTAAGATAAGGTTTATCAAACATATACTCAATTGACGAATACAAAAACCAAAGTTTGCTTTTCTATCTTGAATATTTTGTCTTATATAAGCTAATGCACAGCCCTACCCCCAGTTTTGCAGAGGAGCCGCTTAAATAAAACACATATAAAACAATTGCAGAGTGTTAATATTTGACCTTTATCTTAAATAGTCTTGCTCATATATATTCAAGTTTCTAAGATCAGGACACTTATTAAAGATGTCAATGTGCCATTGGTGATGCCACAACCAGGGTTTTGATCGAATTACGGCACTTTCAGGTGCTGATATTAACTAGTTCAATAGGAAAGAGCAAGACATTATATTGACAGGCATTTAGCTATGCTGGAGACTCTATCCACGAAGCATTCTTTTTGGCTCAGTGGCATTAGAAAGCACACTGTGGCGGATGTACTAGAGTAATATATTTGTAAATTGTCCTGACCTCTTAGCTCTCGTTTGTGATGTCTAACTGTGAGTTAGTTATTTTCCCATTGGTATCCTGGGTCAGGTGTGGTACTTGATTGTATCGATTCCTGATCTTTGCCATCTTTCTTACTTTGTATTAGCCAGTCACCGATATTGTTCGACTCACTGCGTTGAGGTAGTGGATATTTTGGAGAAAAAAAAGCTGAATTGCAAAAACTACCACTTCCAAGAGTTGTGTTTCTCGAATGTGTCAAACGTGCGCAGTAGCAGTGCATCATTTGGCAAACCTCACCTGTCATTAATCCTGACAAAGCATGCCTGCAATCATGGTTAGAAGCGGGACTGTGATAAATATTGCCCCGTTATGATGACATTGCCCATGCGCGGATCCGGAGCGGGATAGGGGGCACGGAACCCTCCCTCTGGAAAATAACAAGTACCTATATGGGTTTCTATAGAAATTAGCATTTGGACCCCCCCCCCTGGAAAAGGTTGGACACCCCCTGGAAATAATGGACCCCCTTTGGATCCTTGGTAAAGTATAAGTATAGTTTTCTCAGCTATAAAACCATTAGACCCCCCTCTGTAAACTGTAAAATAAGCTGAGGATTAGATAAAACTGACAACAAATTCCTGGATCCGCGCATGTTGCCTCCTGTCCCGAAACCCCTCTGCAGCTGATAAAATGTGGTGGCAGCATGTATGTATGCGAAACATATTGGTGTAAGTACAAAGCAAACCATTTATATTGTACTGATTTGTGTTGCTGTGGAGCAGAAGAGGACTCATGTAAAATATTGCCAGTGATCAATATGCTTATGACTTTTGAACAACTATTTTCATGTGGATTCAGATATTTCTTTAGCCGTATCAACAAGAATGCCTTATTGTCCGATTTTGACCTCTGATGGATAAAAAATTGGACTATTCTACCCAGTAGCATGCGAAAGATAAATCAGATTGTAACAGTTTTCTATTGCCCGTGCTATCGAAGTACAATGGATAACTTGAAGAGGGTTTTATCCTTATTTCCATATCATGAACTACTAAGTAGACTCTTCTAACTTTTGATCATTCAGGGGTCAAAATCGGACTATAATGAGTTTGGTTGATAGTGTATGCAAATGATTATTACTACTATCTTTTCTTCGGGTGTAGGATAAGCAGCTACAGATAAACCAAAAGCTTTGAAGCGCGACTCTATTTTACAATATTGATATGTTGTTCTAGAAAAGAGTTTTAGGCATTTATTTACATTGACTATAAAAGCTTTGACATACACATATGTTTTAGCCGGACTGGCTCATTATACGTATCCTGCATCAATCGTTTGAAATAGAAAGACCCAAAAGTCATTGGTCCGAGGTCGTGGTACATCTATACAGTATATATTAGCATAAGAGATTATATTTACACTGTTTATTATCAAAAACACTGTTTGTTTTTCATTCACTCCACTGTCTTTTTATTCGTAAATCGTGACGGCATTTACGTCCCAACCTCGAACTGACTTCACCCTATCTGAATATATTTTGTAATATACGATTTAAAAGAGTTTGTATTCAGTCATGATAAGGCTACCAGTTCATTAAAATAATATTTCCATGCGTTGGAAATGGACAAAACGCACATATATGTGGTATTTGTATATTAGGCGTCATTTCAATGACGTCGTCTTTTTGTTCTGATGCGAAAACAATATAGGCGACTGGCAAACAAAATGCAAGAAAGTCCTGATCGCCATAGACTACAATGGGCATACCGTTTAAATTGCACTGATACAATATACGTTATTTTGATGACGTCATAATGACGTCCAGACGTAAAATCCAGATAGGTGACCAGGTGATTTTCATTAGTTATCCCCTAAAGTTTGATTTGGTATAGGTCACCATAAATCGGCATCAAATTCGCACGGGAGTCCCGATCGCCCCTGACTATGGGCCATTCGGGAAAATCCGCCAATATTCGAGAATCGAATCATGGCTCGGGTGTATGTAAGGAGCATAACGCGTAGTACTATGTACCAAAAAGCTCCATTTTGTGAGCCTGAACTGGCGTATGGATAATAAGTTATGTAGCATGTGGGTTCAGCGTTTTAAACATTACCCAAAAAGTTTAATCAGCAGAATAAATGAAGTTTATGTATTTTTCAATAAAAATCGCTATAGCGATATTTTGTTTTGAAATTTGTGGACATAAGGTAGAACATTGAAATAAACGGGTTCAATGCTTTTTTGTAACAGAAAACAGAATTGGAATCTCAAACTTTATGCAGATTTCATGCCGATTCTTCGCCAGCAAAATGAGATTTTATGCAAGCAAAATGAGATTTGGAATTTGTGGATGTTTCGGTTCAGAGACAAGATAGAACATTGAAATAAACGGGTTTCTTACCTACTTTGAAGCCTGTTTAAAATAGAAATCAAAACTGGAAAATCAAATTTTATGCCAGCAAAGCAAGATTTTATGCCAGCCAAACGAGATTTGTAATGTATAAATCCGTTCAGAGACAAGATAGAACATTGAATTAAAGCCTCTTTGAAATAGAAAACAAAACTGGAAAATAAAATTTTACACACTCTGGTTTCAGTTCTTTGGTGCATTCTTTGCTTCCAAAGAATAACATTTTTAAGAACATATTTGACTTCACTACAGCTGGTGAGTGGGATTGTGTGGAGGCGGTAGAACGTCTCCATGCCCTTCACTATAGTGTAGATTTTATTTTCTTGTCCTTTGGGATCATGGGTTTATTGTTGAACTTTAAAACCATTAGAGGGTCACTGATGAGGCTATATGGCAGAAACTAGCTAGTCTGGCCCAGAAAACTTTTACAATCTGGTTTTAGGTCTTTGGTGCATTCTTTGCTTTCAAAGGATAACATTTTTAAGAACATATTTATACCAGCAAAATGAGATTTTATGCCAGCAAAACGAGATTTGAAATTTGTGAATATTTTGGTTCAGAGGTGAGGTAAAACATTGAAATGGATGATTTTCTGACCCAGGGAGGGGGACGGGGTATTGAATCCATGCCACGGGACCAAGAATACTTTATCGGTTGTTAATGGCGGGAACAGGCGGTCTTATTTCGACGTGGCACAATTTATGAACATACAGTAAACTTTCCGCTTTTGTTTTATTATCATGTAGTTTTATTAATACACTGAACAAAATTTCTAATTGGTCACTTTTTAAACTTATCATTTCTGATCAAGCGCTAATAATATTGAAATGAATTTTAGCCTATAAATGTGCAGTTTAATGGGCAAAAGTTTAGCGGCCTTTCAGAAAAGGTGTCTTTCAATCCACGGTTTTTTGGTTAAAATGCAAAAATATGCTCTTTTGGAGAAAAATGGTTTTGATTGAAGTTTTATAACAAATTTAAGTTCAGTTGTTATAGACTGGTCTAGTCGACTTCAAAAAACACTAAATGCTTGAAATTTTGACTAAAGCAGATTTTGTACGCATATTTTAAAATATCACATTTTTCGAGATCTTTGTCGATTTTTGAAATTCATTAGTGCTAAAATTGTTGTATGCATTTTATTTTATCTTAACAAGATAGCCGAAACAAAATAGACCTTGATTCGTCCATTTTGCGATGACAAACAATTCACTGCTGCTGCGCACTTCCGGTTTGAATGTAAAACTTAATAAAGTCAATTTGACGGTACTTTGCATTATTTTTTCAATTTCCGAACTAGAATAGTGACGTCTAGTACTAATACATAATCGCTTAATATTTCAATGCCATATCACCGATAATAAAGCGTACAGAACAATGAGAACTTCCTATGTAAACTGCATACAAAAAGCTGAATTTCAATGATGCTATTACGTAACAGAAAGGAGGAGTCTGATTAAAGAAAATCATTTGAAGTGTGTTCGTCTTTAATCACGGCAGTCAGAAACAGTTTCATACATACAAAAATACAAATGGATGGCATCCCTGTGGAATATTTCATATTGCAGGAAAAATGCGACTTTTTAAAATGAGGGTACCTGTACTCCAGCATCGGCTGTGGAAGAAGCACCAGTCATTTTAAATGAAATGGCTTGCATTGTTTAGGCAAGGTCTTGGTTGATTTATAGAAGCATCATTTTTGTATAACCGAATCTTACTTTCAAAATTAACATAAAAATGTAAGGTGACCAATTAGAAATTTTGCTCAGTGTATATTGATTGTTTATTGTCTTCAAGTACTATTGAAGTGTCATTAGGACATTAGGACATAATCTAGAACGTGGATTTTCATTTCTTTCCCCGCCCGTGATGACTTAGTATTAGCCCTACCAAGTTTTCGGTGACCAAATATCTATTTTAGGATTCAAACCCTTATAAGACGAATGGAATATTCCATAAAATTTGATACAGTTACGTCAGGATGGTACATTGTACATTTTTGCATATTGCGTTATAATTTCCCCCAAAATATTCTACTTTTTTCCTTTCGGCTTTGCAAACAGTGCAGACTTTGATGAAATGACGCATTACGGCATTTCATCTGGGCGTTCACTGTTTGTCATATGGGTATAATGCATCCGCTAACAGCCACAGCGTCTTCTCCCCATCGTGGCTCAGTACAACTAGTGACTTACTTTAACTCTGTCTGTCTGTGTGGTATGTCACTGTCATTTTGTTTCACCACAGTCAGTAAATTTGTTTCCTATGTTTCTCTGTGATGCTTTACTCTATGCGAGCTACACAAGTATGCATTTGAAAAAAGAAAAAGAATCTGGGGCGAAGATATTTACGTTTACTTTTAGATGAGGCGTTTTTTCTTGATAATGAAAATCTGACGTGCAGGTGATTTTGTTATTTTGTTCATTACATTGTGTAAAGGGTCTGTATTGCGCCCCGGTTTTATGAAGTAGTTTTGGTGATTTTAGAGCTTGGCAGTATTTTGCTTAGGAAGAGAGAGTTGGTTTGTTTGCTTATTGTATATTTAATTTGTTCGTCCGTATTCATACGAGGGTCATCCAATAAATAGGGGGCATTTCCTTATAATGTAAGAGTTTGTACCATTTAAACATCACAAATATAACCATAAGGTGGCATAACTTGTTGCGCATGCAACTACATATCCAAAAGGTTGACGGAATGTGATGCCGCTTGTTGCTTAGCAACATAAACAGGTACCTAAAGATGACCTGGCAGGATGCCTTAAAATGGTTGCCATGGTTACTGACATGTGCAGACCAGTTCCAAAAGGAATCTGTTCTATAAACTACAACATAAGGTAATCATTCTGTAAAATTCATAGACTTCTTTTGAAAAATGTCAAATTGGCAAGGGCATTTAGCGTAAAAAAGCGACAAAAATTAAAAATTGTTGAATCAGAAATAGGGGTATGGGTCATGAATTAGCCCTTGAAATTTGGATGGTTGCTATAAAAGTTTTAAATCACCCTAAAATTATTAAATATATTCTATATTTTAAAACAGTATCTTTAAAAACATGTATCACATGTGTCCCTTGTTGCCTAGCAACAGTAAAATATATACATAACAACCAGTCCATTTTTCAACAATTGTCTGGTTGCTTGGCAACCATGACTTACTTGTACATGTTAATGACCATATTTTATATGTAACATTGAGAACAATTAAGCTATAACATATTAAAGGACAAAATATGTTCAGATACATGCATATGATAATAATTATATGCCAGAGTGTGTTTCTTTAGCATCAAGTTATTGTATAAGGAAAATCTGGCCAGGTAAGCTTTAGTATCACTTTTTCAATGCTAAGCAACAAACCACCTCACTTTCCAACAAAGTTTTGAATATGCTGCTGCATGCCTAACAAGTTATGCCACCTAATGATTACATTTGCGACGTTTTACTGGTACGAACTCTTTTATTATAAGGAAATTACCTCTATTTATTGGATGACCCTCGTAGGTTGGTTTGTCGGTGTTGCATTCACGGTATAATTTACATGCATGGATCCAGAGGGGGGGGGGGTAGGGTATTCGGACCCCCACCCTGAAAATCACAAAGCTATAGGGTTTCTTAGCAATACTGCTTTGGATCCCCTGAAAAATTACAAAGCTACCAAGCCATCATTCAGTACTGGGACATCATCGGCTCGCCAGTGAAACGCCATTTAAACGCCGATGGTGGTCCAGTTATATTGGATTCTCTCTTCATCAACTAAAAATAAATATATAAATACAAACCTTGTCAGGGTTGGACCCCCTCTGACAAAAGTGTCTGGAACCGGGCATGAATTTAAGTGTTTCCCCAATTACAACCCAATTACAATCCTGGATACCTGTTAGCAAATTACTCGTGACCAACCGAAAAGTTTTAAAAATCATAGCGTGGTACACCGAAATATGTGATATAGTTACATTGGTTCTTAGGGCGGGGTGGAACAGCATTGCTTTGTTACCTCAACAAAATCACGTTGATCAACAGAGAAATGAGCCAGTGTAATACAAAACCACTATATAATCTGTGCTCCCGACAAGACTATAATCAGCCTGGGCATCCACCCGGCCTTGATGTTATAGATCTTTTTCATGATCAACTCAATCGTGCATAATATTTTCCTGCTTATAAATGTTAAAATGCAAAGGGTTTGGGATTTATTAGCAGGAAAAGACAACATCTGAGGTTTTTGAATCAAGAACAATCTGTATTAATTAGCATTAATTAAAATTTCATGCTCAGTTGGTTTGAGTAGTAAAAACTTTTATAACCGTAGAACCCGGTCTATATATTTTTTTGAAGTGCATGAAAAGATGATTCACAATAAATGGTATGGGCCTTTGGGTTAAGTTTCTTTGTGTATATGTATTGACTTGAAACTGAATGCTGCCCTATAAGGCATGGAATTAAATCCATCCTATTTTCTATGACATAGTAACTTTGCAATTTTTGCATGCATTACATGATAGTTTGACGGTTAGTAATCATCGACCACAATTAAGCCAATGCATGAAAGGACCATCACCTGTGTTGTGCGTTCTGCAAAACTCAAAACAACGCAGCCATCAGCCCCAGTCAGATCAAAGTCGTCCCTGCACTCTCACTTGGTACCTTAGCGTTCATAAGATGGTGATTCTGTTGTTGTGTATTCATTGTTAGTGACTCCATTTATTGTGTGTGTTGGGTGGGAGGTTGTGTTGGGTCTTTGTTTTGAGGTGTAGCTTTTTGGGGTCCTTTCATGACAGAACCATTAACTGTACTATGCGGCCTGCGAAAACTCAACTCAACGGAACCATCAAGCCCCAGTCAGATCAGAGTATTGGGTACCTTAAGGCGGTGATTCTGTTGTTGTTTATTAATTGTTAGTTACTATCCTGCCAGCCAAGAGTGACAGTTACGTCATGTTTTGTTTACATAGTTATCGGGACTTAAAATCGATAGATCACGATTGTATTAATCCTATCCTGCGGATAGGATTAATGCACAAGTGATCTATCGATTTGCGTTAGCTCAAGTGAAGAGTACACGTTAGTGTTTTACTTAGCAATTGTAAACAAAACACGACGTCACTGTCACTCTTGGCTGGCACGATAGTAGTGCATCCATTGAGTGTGGGTTTTGTTTTGTTGTGTTTTAATTGTTGGTGTCTTTTCTCTTCATTTTTTTGCAATCATCTTGCTGAGGAAGAAAGAGCTGATTGCTTTAAAATGCTGTTTCTGTATGTGTCTCTTCCTCCGGACGCCGTCGGTTGGTCTGTTGCATCTGATCATGGCATTATCTGGTCATGCGCAGTTGCTTTTTCATAGTATCTTCATGCGAAAAGAGACTGGGTATAAGGAAAATGAAACAGGAATTAAAACTGCGGTTTTTTTTTAATAAAATCAGATAACAATGGTAACATAGAAACGAGATAAATACATGTATATAACAATACAATAAACAAACATACTTATGAGAAAAACCGGCATCGCTTTGAAAATATGTTAATGAGCGATAAAGCTACTTTTCCATACGTAAAACAGGTAAAATGTCTGAAAGACTATGGTGGTTAAATCAAGCATCAAACGATTAAGAATAAAGAGAATGGTGCTAAAAAGACATTTTATCATATGACATCGCGACTAGGAGTCATATAACGTCATTAACAACTAGTCAAGTTTACACATAGGTGTTTATTCATTGTTTGTTGTTGCTCCCATTTCGTGTTTGTGTTTGGCCCATAGTGTCATTTCGAGAAAAGTGTTTCAATCATCTAGCTCGGGTAGGAGAATGCTGATTTGCTTCACCTCATTGCTGTCATGTGCCTGCCGGTGTTCTGTGACTTCCTCGCGGTGCTGTGTGTTGGTCTGTGGTATATGATTGTAGCATTTCCTTGTCATACTCAATTGGGTTTTTGCCTGATCTGATAAAAATACAAGTAGATTTAAAGAATACAACTCAATGAATTACCAAATTTGTACTCTATGGGTTTTATTCAGCCGCATTTAGCTTTATAAACGTCAAGTACATGCAAGTGTATTCATACAGGTATAAAAAACGATGAATAAACAGTAAAATCACAAGTGGGGGCATGTATGTAAATGATTATGTGTAAAATGACAGCAAAAACATTTTAATTTGAAATATGAGGTAGGCCTACATACAGACAACCAATTTAATGAGGTAAATAAGTGAAAACTTTGTCATGAGGTTTGATTGTTATAAATAATAAACAAATGTAAATATAAAACAACTAACAACAATTGTAAAATCAACAGCGGAAGTACCAGGTATACAAAATCTGAAACACTTATATGTTGCAGACTCTGAAACTTTTAGCCGTATGGAGGTAAAATGGAACTTTGAGTGCTAAAATTTTCCTATTCATTTGTGTGATAGAAATTTATTTTGAGAAAAATATTAAATAAAATGCCAAAATTCTGCGTGAAACTTTAAATGTGATACACAAACGAATGGAATTTTAATAACGTAATTACATAACTTAATCGTTTTCCTTTAAAGCAATATTTAATTGAAGACTTTCATCTTCACACTTCTCAAAGTCTTAGAATAGAAACAATAGGTGTCACATCCAGGAAACATTTCTATCTATTTTAGTAGAAACTTATTACTTGCATTTTTCATCTGTTCAACTTCCCACCAATAGCTAGATTATTAAATGACATATGGGGCGGGTCACATTTTAAAGTCTCACCCTACAGAATAGAAGTGGAGGAACTAGAAAATGACCAAGGATGTACATGATGGTAATTGGTTCTCTTACTAGGTCAAAGCAGCTTCAAACACCTGCACATATTTGTTCGAAACAATGATAGTAGTTAAGCACCACTATTGAGAATAATGTAAATTATGAGGTAGGCCTACGTACTAACAACGAATAATATGATAAAACCAAATGTAAAACATGCGTCTTGAGGTTATTGATTCTTCATAAAAAATAAACATAAATATAAGTATAAAAGGTGTAACAACTGAAAGCAACAAAAATATAAAGTCTGAAACACAAATATGGCCACAAAAATGTAGTTAAAACTCAAATATGAGAACTGCTCGTAACGTCAAAAAACACCTGAATATGGCTGACAAAAATAAACTGGACAACTTGGGTGTACATATAATGTATGGAATTATTTCAGCACGTTCAACCAATAAGGTAAATTTGCTAGATGCTGAGGGTATAATGACCTGTGGCTTTTGTTTATATATAAACTTATCGCTACCCTAATGCACTGAGAAATCGAAATGTCAATGAATTTTTCGGCATTCTGAGTGCAATGGTGTAATTGAAAATTAATTTCCTTATTTCTCAATTAAAACATTTGTAGTGGGTACTCAAAAGAACCGCCTCAATGAGATGGTTGTTTTGAGCACACAAAACAAATGTTTAAACTGGTGGGTAAGAAACTCTACATAATTCTGCTCTCTCAATTTTTGCTTAAAATATCTATGCAATTTACTGCATGTCATCTAGCTCATCAGCATATTTAGCACCAGCTGTAGCTAACTCTATCACAATACTCCAGTGACCTCTTGATCGCGCAAGGTCAAATGCTGTATATCCATCATACGATTTCACATTTATATTGCACCTTACTCCAAGCGATATAAGGAATTTTACGAGTTTATCATTGCCATTCCATGCTGCTTCATGCAATATAGTTCTTCCTGTCTTTTCTGCTTTTGCGTTCACATCAGCACCACAGTCTAACAACATTTGTACAATTTCCATATGATTTGAAGCACCTGCTATATGGAGACCAGTTAAACCTTCATAATTTTTCACATCCAAATTTTGTGGGATAGACTTGAATGGTATATCATAGTTGTTTCTTTTCTGTTCCTCATATCTAACTGGTGTAAGTATAGCTCTTAACACGTTTACTAGGTTGTCTCTACATGTTAAGTGAATTGCCATATTCCCATCTCTGTCACGTGACTCAACGTCAGCTCCACCTACGATCAATCGTCGTACAAGAGAAACTTGATTGGTCAGAGTGGCTAAGTGAAGTGGAGTTTGTGATAACTTATTTTGAATATTTAACCACGTAAACGTCGGGGACAAGTCGATAAAATAAAACGCAAGTTCTGGTGCAAGAATTATCAATGCTATATGAAGTAAAGTATCACCATCTTCGTCTTTCTTGTAAACTTTCCTCACATCTATGCAGGGTCCTCGACACTGAACAGCAGATCCATCTATGTCAACACAAGAAATAGCAGACACTTCAAATGCGTCAAAACGAGCACCACATGGTTGCGCTTCTTTCACTATTTCAATGGAATCAAACTTGTCACTAAGTGTGTCAATATCACTATGTCTCCCTGGAAAACATTCCGGCACATAATCATCATTGCCCAGGTCTATATTGGCGGTGTATATTTGCTGTGTAGCTTCATGTCGCAATGTTGCGTCGTCTACATTATCTTCTATTAGACTCGTTAGATCTGGCGACTCAAACATATCGCTATTCGCTTGGTAAGAACCGTTCTGGGACATTCGAATTGGCATTTTTGTCATATTACTCTGAAAATATATAGAAGAAAATATGAGTTATCAGTTAACGCTGACAGTTTAAAAACACTGAGAGTCTAGATAAGAGTGCGTTATTAAAAAGGTATTTTTCTTATTTCTCAACTAAAAGATATCTTGGGTACCAAGTCTGATCTGTGTCCACACTATTTGCAAATTTAACTTCAAACGTCAACCTGTAGACTGCATAGCTCACGACTTCAGTGGAAGCGTTCAGAAAGAAAATCTATTAACTACTGATTAAAAGAAACTATTAAAGAACCAGTTTTATGACTGTCAGAATATATGGTGACCATTTGTTTCACGCTTATGATACACACATTTCGTTTAAGTTCTGTTTGGTGCGTTTAACAAGATTATGGTGTACGGTTGGTGATTGTCGCATCCACCGTGCATTCATCTGTATTATTCAAGACTGTGTTATAACAGAACGGTCAGCTGTTTGAGATGCTACATCTGAGCCTTCGCCTTTAATACTAGTTTAACTCTAGTACTATTTCACACACTAAATTGAGCCCCATATCTGAAAATTCCATTTCCCTTTTAGGACTCCTGAAACATTCTTTGAGTTACAAATCTTTTGAGAAGTCAGTAGAGTATATGAGAAGATACACATTAGTGTTATTATCATAATATAAAAAAATGAATGAACTGCCGAGGTATGCTTGTTTGAGCTGATAGAGTTAAACTAAATACACCTCAGCAAAAAGCTGTTCGCAAGTAACATTGACCCCTTCCTTTGTGGTTAAATATTGAAGAAATGATACAGGATCAGAATTTATCACGGTTAACCACATTACAAAAACGATTGTTAAAGCTTTACCCTGTGTTCCGATTTTAAGTGTGACAGTTTGAACTTCCTTGAGTGTTTATAAGTATATATATAAAATCGTTTTCTATTTATATCCCGTTACGTGGTTGATAGTATGACTCATATGATCATGAATGGAAAATATAGTAAATAAATTTCATTCAATGGTCTACTACGCGAAAAGGTAAAAACAAAATATCAATAAAATAACATTAAGAAATATTAGTAATCATTGTGTAATATTTTTATTGAATATTTAATGACTGTAAAAATCATGCTTCCAAATATATTAAGTGAATGAGTAGCTGGTATGGATATAACGCCTGATGATCATGGGCATTTGAATTTGACCAAAGACTCCTTTTCATATGATAATGCTTTTACTATCGCTATAAACAAATAGCAAACCATGTGGAAAAGTACTTAAAATTATCAGTTAAGCCTAAGACGCGCCATTGCATATATTACAGCCTCATTTTTGGCATTCAAGGCTTTAGAGGAGGAAAACTATCTCTGAGTCAAAAGAGTGTTTGCGGATAACTTTCAAAAGGAATTTGTGAATAAATTGATCAGTATTGAAATACCTGTGCATGTGTCACGGCTTTAATGATCACGTGCGTCTTAATGATAACAAGAGTAAAATTAATAATAACGAAATTTACCGATGTGTTTCCAGGTGATCTAACGTTTCTGTTGTTTATAATGCAGTTGGCAGTGTTAAATAAATTACAATATTTTTATATAGAAAATATGAATTTGAGACAGTACCTTAACGCATTGTCCAGCATCGAATGCTCTGGCGAGTCTATATGCGCAGACTCGCCAGAGCCTACGCTGCTCGCATGCACAAAGTATGGATGTAGATGAAGACTCAGATCAAAATGCGTTGGATACGTCAGCATGGGCGTTTATTGAAGGTTCTTTGCGCACATGCGATAAGTACCAAAATATAATGAAAAAAAAGAAAATAATACATTTTGAGCCGCGACATGGGATTTCCAACAATGTGGTAGACTCAGACGAGCATGTGTAGCCTCCTTATAAGCTTAGATACTCAAAATGATGGTTGGTCAGTAGCTCAACAGTCATAGTATATTCAAGCGACTAGCAAAGACTCTGATCAGACTGCGCGTATGCGCAGGCTGATCTGAGGCTTTGCTGGTCGCACATACAACATTGTTGGAAATCTCATGTCGCGGCTCAAATTATTTAATCAATAAGTATAACAGTTGTGTTGCGCATGTGAAAAATGAATCACGTATATAAGATAAGGGATAAAAGGGAAAATGTGAACAAGGAACAAACTGGATAATCTGGATTACAGAACCGTGATAAGATTTCAAATACTCGTATGTGTCAAAATAATCTGAAAAGGCGGAATAATAGAGAAAAACTACACCAGTCGAAAAGCATACTCAATGGAGGAAATCTTTTATGTACCAGTCATTTGTAAGAGCGTCTGTTTATTTCCGGCACAAATGAATAGAAACAAAAAGTGGACGAAGATGATACTGCCCCATGGAACAATCTCAGTGAACCGGGTTCAAACCCATTTCCCCCAAATCTTGTGTACGCAAACGTATCAAAATGCCGGGATCTATGTTCACAAAGCTGAATGTTTTGACCAATGCTGGTGACTCGATTGACGTCACACAAATATTCTTAAAGACATATGCTACTAAATACTTCCCACGTTGAAATTTTGTTCAATACTTTGCATACGGTTTGTTTTCTGCATGCACTATCAATTTTTGGAATAAAAAGGATATGTCACCAAACTCAGTTTTTCATAATTTCATCGAAATGTTCAGCATTTGGCCAATATTCTGAACAAATGAAAGAATAACCTAAGTCCTAAATATCAAGCTAAAGTAGTTGTTATCTTCAGTCAGCTCTTTTGTTTTAATTCTAATTATTGCTCAAGCTAAAAGTGTGTAAATTTATTTGTTATCCCACGCCTTAAAAAGATTTTAGTAATTCCTCAGAAATAGGATTTGATTTTTTTACAACGAATTATGTATTAAAAATCTGACATTGAGAATCTTAAATATTTATTTTCATTTCATGAACTATCATAATATCGCAATAATCAAACAAAAATAATATATAATCCGAGATTAGGTCACTTCCATATTTTCTACCAGGAATAAATTTTGAAATTATGTACATAGCTTACTTTCGCTTAACCTATCTATCTATCTATCTATCTATCTATCTATCTATCTATCTATCTATCTATCTATCTATCCATCCATCCATCTATCTATCTATCTATCTATCTATCTATCTATCTATCTATCTATCTATCTATCTATCTATCTATCTATCTATCTATCTATCTATCTATCTATCTATCTATCATCTCAGTACCACTGAGACATATAATTTGGACGTATTTATTCACTTTAGAAAATGTTGGCAAGTTGATCTGACATAAGAGTGAACACTGTATTGATCCGAATTTGTAAATGGTCGAAAACATAGAAACTAAACATTCTCAATTGATTTCGGAGTTATCTGACGTTGGAATGGTGCGCATGGGAGTTGTCCGCATAAGTCTTTAAATGACACAAATAGTTTTGGTACATATTTCGGCTACAGGAAATGATAATAATCTGGACATAAGTATCAAAATGTATAGTGATAGGACTATTCACCCATATAAACCTAGTGTCCTTTTTGTGGTGCATAGGCAAACAGTGCACATCTAGACCAGACACCTCAAATGTGACGTCAGTCAGGGTCTCAGCTGTTTGCTAACAGAACTTTCTACCAACATTTTATTAAAAAATGAAAAAAACAAACAAACAAACAAAAAACACTCAGCAGCACTTAAAACACAAATGGAGTCATCCAGTTGATAAGAGCGGGAAATTCAATTCAGCTTAAATGGGTTAACAAAGTTATCTTTTATGACTTCAATTGAATCATTTGTTAGTTTGCTTTCTGATCATTTTACATTATAGACCAACAAAAGCAACTTTTAAAGTCACACTAGCCATATAAAAGTAAATAACTTTTTTTGCATTCTGGGTAGTTTTTCAGCTTTTATTGCCGTCTGCTGTCTTTTCTAAAAATATTAAAAAAACACTATTAGAGTGTCAAACAGTTTAGATCCAGAACAGGATTGTTGGGATACTGACTACTGACAAAGGTTTTCAGCAGATGACAAAAGTCGGGGCTAGCAAGCAATGAGATAATAAGAGCTCCTGGTAGACCAATTGAGCCACGTCGCGGGAAAACCTGTCTTCGGGGTTTCCGACATCGCCAGTTTCAAACCAGTCTTCTCAGCTACAGGGACTAGCTAGAAAATTGAAATTTCACCTGTGCCAAGTTTACATATGGTACTTTCCAAAAAGCGAATAACAAAGGCGCTGATCAGTCAGCGCGGATGCGCAGGCTGGTCTGCGCCTGCGTTTTTCGCTAACCCCCGAAGACAGGTTTTGTCGCGATGAGGCCCAATTGTTGTGTGTGTAAAGTCAGGTGTGTAATTTATATTATAGTAATTTGCGTAGATCAAATGATGCTCTTTACAAGTTTAAGTAAAATCAGAAACTTTCGAAAACCGATGCTTGCCTTGAATTCTTCCCCAAAAATGTTATAGGCGATTTGCTACTTAGAACAAGGGAGATGGATTACAACCCACAATCAGCCAACACGAACAATCATAAGAAGGTATATGATAGACATTTTGTCATTTCTTACAAAATTGATGGCATCTATTTCCTCTTTAGGTAACTTACATGTAGTATAATGTAGTTGTTTGCGCTGTGTTTTAGTTCTCTTTTAAAAATTCTAACTATAATGTTCAGCAACAAGTTTTATTATGATATATTTTTAACTCTTCAAAACTAGTAACATCTAGAAACTAATCAAGAATCAAAATTTTCAAATCTAACACTCTCAGACCGAACTTCAGCTTATATACTATAAAGTCACGTGATAGAAGCTGACACCATCGCCATCCAATGACATCATCATTAACCAATCATATTTCAAGTTATCACTAAATCGCCCTCTACATATGTAAGCTTCTATTTATATCAACCAATAGAAAGATACAAACGTGACTCATAGTCATACCAATTTGCGTAATTCCACAAAGGTCATATGCTTGGATGTATTGCGAAATCCTGCCTATCAATGTCAAATTTGACATGACCTATTTATTTGGTTGATGCAATATTACTTAACAAAGTAACATTTATCAAGGCCCGCGACTTTTCAAAGGTGTTAAACATCCAATCAAAATTGACAGGCTTTAAGTAATAATAACAAGCTGGTGGCAAATTTACCTACAAGACATAAACATGCCCATCATGTGTCAACACGACCCTGTTCTGATCACATGCAGTTAAAATAAACAAGCATTCACAAAAGCCTCGCATTTTATCTCTTTTCCCCGACTCATTTGATAAATTCAATAAAACATGAGCACTCATGTAAGGTCCTCTATGCATCTTTATGAAGAAATAAATGTAACCATTTTGACTGCGTTTTCCTGTTGGATATTTATTATATGCATAAGAAATGATCAGCTTCTTTCCCTTGAAGCGCCTACCACAACAAAAGCCGTTCGCATTTGTCGTCTGCTGAAATGTTAAAAAACAGTGTCAAACCAGACCAGACTGCTACTGTAAGAGCAGTCTGATCTGGGTCAACACGCTTTGTCTCTAGACAAACATTAGCCAATAATGCTATCAAATATGTTCAGTAGACGACTTAAACAGACAACATTTTCAGTGCAGATATTTTTCTGGTGCGTTAACTTCGCTTAAAGATACATCCATCTGTATGGTGTAAATGTTCATTTCTACCAAAAAACAAAGGCTGATGGCAAACACCACCTTAATATCGTCAAAATAAAACCAATACAAACCAACATCGGTACTGAATGCGATGTTTCGTCGTTCATGTGAAAGACACCTGCACTGTAATTACGGAGTCGAGTGCCTTTATTGGTTTACTTCAATCTTATATAATCGATCAAAATGCTATTATTAGGAATATTTCAAACTTTAATGCGGTCACGACATGCAAAGTGCTGATATAGACTACTATATTTATCTTTTGTTTAATGTTTTGGTTACGTACCAATTGTTGATATTTGACGTCATACGACTCATTATACAGGTTTGTAATGGGCCTGGGTGGGTCTGACGTAGTATTGATTTCCACTCAAAAGGTGCAATAAAGCTTGCTATGAAAGTAAAACCTGAAAGAGCAAATCAAGACTGCGGCCTATAAGACTTTTAACACGTATTGAAGCAGATTATTAATCAGGCCAAACCAAAGACAAAATAATCAGGCTAGATATTGAAATCTTAGGCCAAATTTTTTTTATTAATTGATTTACGAATCCTCCTACTATAATTTTCCGGAAAGTAGGAAAAAAATAAAATTTAATTTCTAAAAAAAAAAAATAGTTTATCCGCCGACTCTTAATATTATTTGTTTCGTTGAAAAAAATTTTTTTTGAGGTTCTGTCTGTGTATTTTTGAGAGTAACACAGTTAAAAGTGATTGTCCTGTCAAGATTTTTAGGAAAATGATAAAGTATTTAAAATTTTTATACAAACTGTTGGTTTGCGTTTGCTTACTAGTTTTACTGTATTTTTTATGGAAATATTAAAAAAAACTCTGAAAATGACCAGTTAACTGGTCATTTTTGGAGCTTTTTTATTGATTTTTTTCGTCCCCCGACCCTAAATCTGAAAAAAAATTCCCGTAAATCAACTAATAAAAAAGTTCTGGCCTAAAATCAGCCAGTGCGTACGTAACTAAACCAGCAAAATGACATTCGTGCAAGCGAAGACTCCCACAAAGATCAAGACTGAATCAGAGTCGTCGTTGTTGGCACGAGAGAAGAAAAAGGAAACAACAAGAATCCCCCAGAAAAATAAACAAAACAAATAACGAATGTGTCATAAGGAACCAATTGAATAACTCTTATCTGATTGGGCTCATAGCAAGGATTATTTGAGTTTTCCTGGGAAGTACCAATACCACATGGACTGTTCGTATGCCTGCAGACATTGGGCAGTGAAATATTTACAATCATGGGGTTTGGTCAGAAGTTCTTTAAATATTAGTAACTTTTACAGTTGTGCCAAGACGAAAGGTAACACCAAGTTCACTCCTTGTTCACTATAAATAAACTTGGCTTCAAAGTTCACTATATGACCAATCTTCCTTCTACATAAACAGATCTTGATTTAAGCATGTAAACATGGCCTTGAATATTTCTAAAATATAGGATAAACAATGATTAAAATTTTATTTATAAATAGATAATGTACACTTGCCCAAAGTTCTAAGCGGTCACCTTAAAATCACCATGTATTTGTCATATTAACACGGGCATTTGGTTCTTCATTAATTTCACGTGAAACATCATGGAATGTTTTTTCGTATGACATCTCTCAATACAATTTTCCAAAACATGAAATTAAAACTAGTTAAAATGATTAAAAATTTTGTCAAAATTTTGGAATTGCTAGGTGACCGCTTAGAAGTTTGTGTGAGTGTATATATTACAACGTCCTGTCGCACATATATATGGTACAGTACACCAGATTTCGGCATTAGTGATCAGCGAAAGCTCAGATGAATATGTGCATATGTATCGTGCATTAGCCCGATACAGTAAAACCTGTGTAAACAGTCACTCAAAATAGACAAAACAAAGCTCTTAATGACAAATGGTAGCTTAATGAAGGTCAAAAGTATTGCAGAATGCTCCCCTTGGAGCATTCTGCAATACTTTTGGCCTGCAATAAGTGATGATTGGTCTTGAAAACCAATGTTCGTGTGTTTAGAGTGGCCGTTTTACACAGGTTTTACTGAATAATTGGAAACTATAATTCTCTCAAACTTTACCATTGACTCTGCAGTCACATATTTAAGGTACAGTAAAACCTGTGTAAACGGCCACCCTTAAAAAGTCCAAAAATGTTTTTCAAGATCTATGATATTGATAATAACAGTAAAACATGTGTAAAACGACCACTAAAAATAAACAAAATAAAGATTTTAATGACAAATGGTAGCTTAATTAAGGTCGAAAGTATTGGAGCATTCTACATTCTGCAATACTTTTGGCCTGCATTAAGCGATAATTGGTCTTGAAAACCAATTTGTGGTCTTTTAAAAAAAAGTCCGTTTTACATAGGTTTTAGTGAAACTTGTTGTATCATAGTCTAATGAATTTTATGTTGTTGATTAGTATTTATAATTAACCATATTGTGGAGTATAACATTTCTTCTAAAGATTCTATCCTAACATATTTACATAATTCATGCCAACTGCTAACCAAAGTACGAAATGGGGCAAAGATCAGGAATCAATACAATCAAATACCACACCTGACTCAGAATAACACATAGAGAAGTGACAAAAGTACAATTAAACATCACAAACAAGAGCCAAGAGGTCAGCCCTTCCCAGCAGCTGACCACAAGGCAGCAATAAACAGACGCGAAAGCATGACAAACACAAGACATAAATAACACAAATGATCCACAAAAGTAGAACCGCCTTGGAACGGTCAGTAAAATATTTTACTGGAGGGCTTCAACCGGTTTCACGGCGCCAACCTCACCCTTAGTTCAGATGTGGATCAAGCAACATAGATGTTTGGTTTGCATGAAAGTCAATCCAAATGTAAGCGAGTATGACCAGGAAATGCCACAATCACACACTGCAGACCGACCCACATCACCGTTGGAAAGATGCCGACAACGTTATCAGGCATACAAGAAAGTAAAGAAACCACCTATCTCTCGCTCTCTCTCCCAAGCGAGATCAGAACGACACAAATTACGGCATAACAAAACAAGGACTTAATATAAAATCTCCACAGACAATGGGAGCAACAACAAACAATGAATAAACAACAGCAGAACTTTCGAGCAGTCGAAGTCACTAGGGAGCTGGGTCAGGTGCGGTACTTGATTGTATCGTTTCCTGATCTTTGTCGTCTTTCTTACTTTAGTTAAATTTACTGGCCAAATCTTTGCCCTAGATTATGCTAATTGGACAAAATCTGTCTTGTCTCTTAGTTTACACATATATTTCATATTAAATTGGGCAAAGTAGCTTAGTCGTTAAGATTGTAGTGTGGGGCAAAATAACTCTACTTGACTGAGGCAGTTTTAAAGCTTCACAACCACGTAACTAGCAGGTTAGCCAGAGTGGGGTAATTAAAATTGTAATTGTAATTAATTGTAATTTAATTTCATTTTCTAAAGTAATTGCATGTAATTGTAATTAAAATAATTCTTAAACTAGAGCAGCAGTCGATGGTACACCATCGCAAATACCCGCTTTTTTACCTATAACCTTTACCTTGGGGTCAAGGTCATACATACAAAATGTAGCTCAGTACCTTCTACATAATGTGACCTATGTACCTGTGAAGTTTGAAGTTGATATGTCCAATGGTTAAGGAGGAGATGCATTTACAAGAAAATACATTATATGACCTTGACCTATTTGTTAAGGTCACACAAAATGTTGTCCAGTGCCGTCCAAATCATATGACCTATGCACCTGCCAAATTTGAAGTTGCTACATCCAACAGTTTAGGAGAAGATGGATTTACAATAAAGTAAATTATATGACCTTGACCTTGGAGTCAAGGTCACACAAAATGTTGCCAAGTACCATCCACATCATGTGACCTATGCACCAGTAAACTTTGAAGTTGCTATGTCCAATGGTTCAGGAGAAGATTCATTAACAAGAAAATACATTATTTGACCTTGGGATATTTGACCTTGACCCCAAGGTCAAGGTCACATGAAGTGTTGCCTAGTACCCTCAACATCATGTGACCTATGCGCAGGCAAAATTTGAAGTTGCTACTTCCAAAACATTATGAGGAGAGGCGTTTTCAAGAAAATACATTATTCGACCATTGACCTTGACCTTGGGGTCAAGGTCACACGAAACGTCGCCCAGTACCCTTGACATCATGTGACCTATGCACAGGCAAAATTTGAAGCTGCTACTTTGAAAAGTTTATGAGGAGATGCATTTACAAGAAAATACATTATTTGACCTTTGACCTTGACCTTGGGGTCAAGGTCACACGAAATGTCACCCAGTACTCTCTACATCATGTGATCTATGCACCTACAAAGTTTCAAGTTGCTACGTTCAACGGTTTAGGAGAAGATACAATTACAAGAAACGTGACGGACGGACAGACAGACGCACGGACGGACGGACAGACGGACGGACGGACGGACGGACGACGGACCGACTTTGGTACGAAATTAATATACCCTATTTTTCTTACGAAAAAGCGGGTATAATTACAGTAATTGAATGTAATTAATTACATGGCCAAAAATGAGAGTAATTAACAATTACTTTCAATTACTTTTCAGATCAGGTTTGAACTTCAGTTACTAAAGATTGTCATAGATACTTAAAATACTGCTAAGTGAATTGTTCTTGGCCTTTGTAAATGCATCTATCATTTGCTGTACTAGTTGAGTGCACCAAGAAACAAATGAGAATTGGGACTAGTCATGCTAGTATCTATAGACATAAAAATAGAAAATAACATTTTTACTGCAGACGCAGACTGTATGTTACTTCTACTATTCCTTTTTAAACAAATTATTTATTCTTAAGTCATCTGCTTCTAAACAAAAGATATGGTTTTGTGACAATCAACCTTTAATAGTTAAGTTACCAAAACAATACGAAAACAAAGAAGGCGTGAAAATCTCAACAATAGTATTTACTCAGACAATAGTGTTGGTTAGTGTATTGACTGCTTACATGCATTTTAATAAATTTTTACACCTAGGATCAACACACTCATATGCTAAGGTGCATGACCCAATCTATCTACTACACTTAAACTGCTCATTTGTCAGTTTAAATAATAATAATAATAATAATAATAATAATAATAATAATAATAATAATAATAATAATAACAAAATGTCATTCAGAAAATTAAATTGAATTTTACTTATTCAGTGAACCTGGGGCCCATCATTGTTAATATAATTACAAAAAATAAAAAAAAAAATGTTTCAGTGGTGACCAAACTAGTAACATCTTGCTTGCCAAGCCAGCATTTCAACAGGCTAGTAATATTTTAGTGTGTCACTATCTGATATTCCTTTTTGTATTTTTGCCAACTTTCAGAGCTCATAGAGCCACACAGATTTTTTATTATTTTTTTTAAACAGTTATTCTCTGGCATTTAAGCTAGTTTTACAAAATAATATCCATGGTTTATCGTTCCAAGTTGTAAGCCTTTCTCAAGCAAATGTGTATTCCTGAAATTTGTTCTGCGGATAACTGCTAGTTTGAGAACTTTGACAATTTATCCCCCCCCTAAAAAATCTGTTTCTGAATTTACCTTTGTGTGATCAGGTCATCAATCACAAAAAAACAACAACTGATTTTGTACATTTCATTTCTTTTAAGTTGCATCACTTGAAAATAATTTGATACAGGAGGAAATATAAAATCAACTTAATAGACATATATTGAATTTAGAATATCAAGGTTACTCAGACTTCTAAGTAGATTTTAACTCATTTTCAATATCTCTGAAATTAAAATCTGACGAATCTATCTAAGTGGCAGTGAAATGTAATTGAAAAGTAATTAATTACATTTGACAAAGTAATTGTATGTAATTAATTACTTTGCTTAAAAGCCATGTAATTGTAATTTAATTGAACAATTTCCAATGTAATTCTATGTAATTAATTAATTTTTCAAAGTAATTGACCCCAAGTCTTCGGTTAGTAAAGAGTTAGTTCATGATCTCGAAATTGGATAGATAGCTGTCATGCGAATATAAACAAGTTGCAGTAGAGTGACAGGAATTTTAATACTGACTGACAGTTTGGGATGTTCAAAAGAGGTAAAGACAATGGACATGATACTTGGAAAATGTAAATTTCCAAACGGTTTTCTTCCTTATTTTCAGTAACAGAATGTTGTAGGTACACATTGAATTTGCCTCTATGAGGCAATTCCAAGGTGTATCTACAACAATTGCCTTTTCAATACATGAGTTTTGCACCATAAGCTTTTGTTAAACAAAATCTAAACCACTTTCATTTATTCAAAGAAATGAGCATGTAGAAATAAACAAGTTTTCATGTAGTTTGTCATGCACCTGGATGACACTAAAAGACTGTCTATTTTAGGCTTCTGGCAGCCTATCTTGAGATGTTCCATGGGAATATATTGCTAAATTGCGAGTTGCAAGGCTGTAATGAAACTTGAGATGGCAGGGGCCAGATGCTTTGGCTCTTTGTTGGGCCCACCGTGGTTTACCTGTTGGATTTCTTTTGCTCCGGTATTCAGTTTTATTTACTGTTGAGTTCTTATCTTTGCTTTATCTCCTTGTTATATCTTGATTTATATGTTTTAGGAGATGATGCATTGATAAGTTAGGGGTCTTTCATGCAAACCAAATATCTATGTGTCTTGATCCACATCTGAATTAAGGGTGAGGTTGGCGCCGTTAAACCGGTTTAAGCCCTCATGTAAAATATTTTAATGACCGTTCGAAAGTGGTACTTCTTTTGTGAATCTTTTGTGTTTTTGTTCTGTCTTGTGTTTGCTATGTCTTTGTGCGCGTCTGTTTATATGTGTTTTGTGGTCACCTGCTGGCAAAGGGCTGACCTCTTGGTTCTCGCTTGTTGTGTTTAAATGTGAGTTTGTCACTTTCCCATTGGTATCCTGGGTCAGGTGTGGTACTTGATTGTATCGATTCCTGATCTTTGCACCCTTACTTACTTTGTTTCATTCTTAAATCCACCATTGGTAATGTCTTTAAATGATTTATCGTGTCCTTTATTCCATTATAACTTATAAAGATATTTCTCAGTGTTATAATGGGTAAAGCAAATAGCAGATGTTTGAATTCTTTAATACTAGTGTTTAAAGTATCGTTATTTTGCCTACAAATTTTATTTTCCTTTTGACCGTGAATTCAAGATGTTCTTACATTTTTCAGTAACTACGTTGAATTAAATTTCCACACATCAAAACGCCTACCTAAAATACAATAATAGGGACTTGATCCCATATGGCCTACAGTCTAAGATGAGCCTACCCATATGGCTTAAATTTTGTTTAATTATCAACAGCTTTTTTAATCGGACACGGAGTAAAAACAGTTTCAGGAGAGTGTTTTAGAGGTAGTTCTGAACAATTTAAGAATATGTGTGTATCAGCAGCATATTGCCTCATAGGTTAAACATTGTTAGACCAAATAAGACATAAAACCAAGATCACAATTAACCCTTAAGACAAAAAGTGTGGACGGACGGACGGAATGGACGGACGCACGCACGCACGGACGACGCCAAAACTATATCCCTCCGCCTTCGCAGGGGGATAATAATGATTATAATAATAATAATAATAATAATAATAATAATAATAATAATAATAATAATAATAATAAGAAGAAGAAGAAGAAGAAGAAGAAGAAGAAAACTACCATCTCAACAAAAAGGAAAGCGGAAAATCGTTACATGTTAATCCAATAGTTCTCTGCTTCGCCGTCACAAGTCAACAAAAACTCTTTGCCTACTAGTGCTGTCAGCGGATAACCTTTGCAAACAGTTGGAATCCAGATCAGGCCCGACAAAACGTCCGGCCTGATCTGGATCCAAACTGTTTGACACTCTGATGGCAATCCTGAATGATTTTGGAGAAAAAATAAGATTTTGAAAGACTCAACAGACGACAAAACATGCAAAATTACCCAGTAGCAAACAGTTAAACGAATAAACGCATACCCCTACATCATGTACATAGACTGGCAATCGTCCAAACAGTAGAAATATTTTTTTCTAAATCAACACCTCATACTAAGTAGAAATTATCCTTTTTAATAGCACTTTAACTCTTTCAAACATACAATTCTCTCCAGATTCTTTGACAATTCAGTAAGATAGGTATTTGAGAGAATAGTAGTTACTTGTTTCCATGAAAATATAAAACCTAATTAAATGGACTGCACAAGTCTTACCCCTACAGTGAGCTTCGCTTCGGACCCAGTATAATACTGGGTCCGAGGCTTCGCATACTATTAATTTATAGCTAGATCTACAATTATACTGAATCACTACTAGGAAGTTTCCCCTATAATTTTCAGGATTTCCTATGAGACGGTAAATTCTTAGTACCAGTATATGTTTTCTAAACACCAACAAATGTTTTTGGGCCTGGTCCCGAGAAAACCTGTGACAAAGTAAGACTCAAACCAGTTTACTCAGCTACAGAGACCAGCTAGAATATTGAAATTTTGCATGTAATAAGTTTATTTATTACACTTTCCAGAGAGCGAATAACACATATGCGCTGATCATACGGCGCGAAAGCGCAGGCTGGTCTGTGCCTTTGGTAAGTCAGGTTTACTCGCGACGGACCAATTTTTAACATGTGAAAAAGGCCCTAATGAGAAAACTGTACAGAGAAACTTCAGGTCTCCAGATAAGCGGGGTAATTTACAACAAGTTTTGTTTTATTTCTCATCTTCAACATATGTTGTGGGTGCTCAAAAGAACCGCCTCTTTGAGACGGTTCTTTTGAGCACCCAAAACACATGTTTATAATCTCGGACCAAGTGTGTTTACTGGGTCCGAGTTTTAATGGATGTGGTGTAACTATTCTCAGTTTTATGATCATTTTTCTTGCTTATCTGGTCCTATTATTATTACTCGTGAGGCATAATAATATACAAGGGGAATACCCCAGTGGCCATGTTCATTTTGGTGCATTTGGGATGCATATATCTTCAAAAACGATGAAAAGAAACTCTGTGGCCAGATCATCCGGCTGTCATCCAACTTTTATTACTCATTATGTGTTACACATGTTGATATACATTATTTTCAATATGCGTATATTCTCAACCCTGCAAAAAAGACACGTCTGGACCTATTTTTAAAACAGGAGCGCAGCTTGAATCCTAAAAATTGGGATGTAACTACATTGATGATAATTTTAACTCTTGGGCAATTTTTCGTGCTTTTTTGTCGGCTGCTGACTTTTTTAAAAATTCCAAAATTAACGTTTTCAAAAACATCTTTCAGAAACACTATCAGAGTGCCAAACAGTTTGTAACCAGATCAGGACCGACATTCTGTCGGTCCTGATCTGGGTCCAAACTGTTTACGAAGATTATCAGCAGACCGCTAGCAATAAGGGCGCTGATCAGACTGTGTTGATGACACACACTGGTTCTTAAAAAAATATGTCACCAACCACACTGAGTACTTGCCTATAGAGTACATACCGCCACAACCCTTTGTATAATGGAAACCCCCAAACGGGTACTTTGGCAAACAGTGAAGACTCAGATGAAATGCCGCATAATGCATAAACATGTGCACTGTTTGCTAATACTAAAACAATTTTCAGAGAAAGGTTTTCAATTTTATTTGGAAATTATAACCCGTGACCCCTCAGTATATACAATGAGCCATCCCAAGTTTATAGTTTCATATCAGGTGGATGAACCAATCAGAACACAGAGAGTTGAACGCAAAAGCGTAACTAAAAAATAGTTGAAGACTCATTGTCTGAGTGGTTGTTTGTGATTTCACAATTCTTGGGTTGGCGCCTTAAAGTTTGTATACAATCAGTTTTCCGAAAAGCAGTGAGATATATATAAGAGGAAAAAGAAATAAAATTAAAAAAAAATATATGATTATTTTGGGTCATATGCCGGATCATATGATATTTCAAATATTTAACCCATATAAGCCCAGCGTCCTTTTAGTTGGACATAGGCAAACAGTGCAGACCCAGATCAGACGCCACAGAACGCGGCGTCTGATCAGCGTCTCCACTGTTTGCTTCTAGATTGTTCAAAATTAGCATAGAAATGAAAACTATCACTGAACAACCCTTAAAACGGAAATGGACTCGTCTAATTGATAAGAGTGGGAAATTTTATTCGTCATATATGGGTTAAACATATTGCATTGTGTATAAACAAATACTTTTATAAGAAAAATAGAGATTAGAACACGGAAGGTCTGTCTTATTAACCTTGATCCCGCCAATATTTCTTTGTCCTGAACTTGTCGTCTGCTTTTACGTCTGTTGCATATATTAAGTGTACTTCTGACTAGATTTTATCATTGAAGCCAAAATACCCACAACTCGTATGTTTGGTCGAGATTTTTAATAAGGCACTCGCATCTAGAGGTCCGGACCCGAAATTACAATGCATTCTTAAAGTTAAGGATGACTTAAGTTTAACATGCTATATATTAAATGCTAAATAAATTGCCTGGATCGAGTTGGTATTTGCGGTCAAAGATACCATAGTGATCTTTAGAAATTAAAACTATTTCGATTTTAATCAGTTTTAAACGTCATTTTTCGCATCCTGAAAAATCAATACTTAACTTAAGTCTTCCTTAACCCTAAAGAAGCATTGTAATTCCGGGCCCTGGTCGAGTATCCTAGACTTTTGTTTGCCAGAAATAAATGAGTAAAAACGCAAAAGAATTGAACATGTTTGATAAAAATGAAAATTATAAAAATAAAAAAATGGAAAAGTCTTTTGCCAGTCGTCTGGCTATTCTGTCAATAGCCGCTTTTGAATAAAAGGAGTTTATCAATAACACTGAATAAAGCCCCGGCCCCTAAGAGCTTGCGACCGCGGCGCGACCTCTCGGCAACTGATTTTGTTTGAAACTAAGTGGAATATGATAAAAAAAAAACAACTGGAAAGCGCTCTTTTATGATATTTTTATCGCTTAAAAACAGGAGCCCCATTTTCAACAGAAAAAAATAAAACAAAAACATAACAAAACTAGAGCAGTCGTCGATGGTACACCATCGCAAATACCCGCTTTTTGACCTATTACCTTTACCTTGGGGTCAAGGTCACACAAAATGTAGCTCAGTACCTTCTGCATAATATGACCTATGCACCTGTAAAAGTTGAAGTTGCTATGTCCAATGGTTAAGTAGAAGAAGCAATATTATTAAAAAAAATACACAATATGACCTTGAACCATAGGTCAAGGTCACACAAAATGTTGTCCAGTGCCCTTTAAATCATATGACCTTTGCACCTGCAAAATTTGAAATTGCTACGTCAAACAGTTTAGGAGAAGATGCATTTACAATAAAGAACATTATTTGACATTTGATCTTGGGGTCAAGGCCACACAGATGTTGCTCAGTATCCTCTACATAATGTGGCCTATTCACCTGCAAGGTTTGAGATTTCTACATCCAACAGTTCAGGAGGAGATGCATTTACGAGAAAAACATTATTTGACTTAGGGGTCAAGGCCACACAAAATGATGCACAGTACCCTCTTCATCATGTGACCTATCTAGGTACAAAGTTTGAAGTGGCTTCATCTAACAGTTTAGGAGGAGATGCAATTACAAGAAAATAATTCATTATTTGACCTTTGACCTTGACCTAGGTGTCAATGTCGCACGAAATGTTGCCCTGTACCCTCTACATCATGTGACCTATCAATATACAAAGTTTGAAGTTGCTATGTATAAGAGTTTAGGAGGAGATACATCTACAAGAAACGTGACGGACGGACGCACGCCCGGACGGGCAGACAGACAGACGACGGACGGACTTTGGTACGAAACTAACATACCCTTTTTTCTATAGAAAAAGCGGGCATAAAAACACCTTAAGCTTCGCATTGATATCGTCGTTTTCATACTGTGTTTTACTATGATCGAGTTTTATGACACCGAGCCAAAAAGTCCAGTTTTGGCGGAAAATCAAGTCGCCTGAACACACTTCCTTGTGTTTTATCCTTCTCGGAAAAAGGAAGGAGTGCGACCTACACATGACATTTACTGACCATTGTTTTGTATACTTTATATGAATAGACACAATGCTCAAGATGAAAGATTAGAGCTATCCCGTTTTATTTCTGTACCTACTAATGTCGTCTGCTGATAACTTTTGCAAACAGTTTTGGACCCAGACCAGGCCGGGCCTGATCCGGATTCAAACTGTTCGATACTCCAAAGGTATACCTGAAATAATTTTTTCGAAAAAAATGTTTTTGAAAACGTAATGCGACCTACCCTTGACTTTACTGGCAAATCTTTTTTATTATTATAGACACACTGCTCTAAGAGCGAAATATTCCGGCTAAGCATAGAGAGAGAGAGAGAGAGAGAGAGAGAGAGAGAGAGAGAGAGAGAGAGAGAGAGCGGAGAGGGGACACACGCTAAAAGGCTTCAACTGACCCCGAAATCTAACACTGACGTGTAGGTGACATGTCTAGTTACTCTTCTTTAAGAAAATTGAGCCAGTGCATGAGATTTCCAACAATGTGGTATGTGCGACCAGCAAAGCCTCAGACCAGCCTGCGCATACGCGCAGTCTGATCAGAGCCTTTGCTAGTCGCTAGTATATTCTATGAGTGTTAAGCTACTGACTGAACATTATTTGGGGTTTCTAAGCTTAAAAGGAGGCAGCACAGGCTTGTCTGAGTCTACCCTTGTCAAAATGCCACATTGTTGGAAATCACATGCGGCGGCTCATTAATGGTGATCAATACTAAACTAAATTCGTGTCTCCCCTCAGCCGTTCGCGAATGGAATGCCCTAGTTAGTGAATCCCAGTCATGTATTCAAAAACAGCAAATGAAAAAGGGTTACCGCTTTTTAAAATCAGATTCCATGATTTTCATTGAATGACTTAGAGCTATGACTATAAATGTGAATACGAAACGTCGTCTTTCACCGTATTTAACAGAGCTACCATTTAAATCCGAATCAGACGTTGTTTCTCATTTTCGATATATTGTACATCCCGACCTTTTTTCCCAGTGTCATCGACGCGAGAAACACTGACTTTGTTATATGCGAATAACAGAGACGCAGGCCAGCCGCGCATCCGCGCAGTCTGATCAGCGTCATTCATGTTCCGCAAAGAATAGTAACTTCGCTTGCTGCACGTGAAATTTTGATATTCTAGCTGGTCTCTGTAGCTAAGCAGACTGGTTTTAGTCTCACTCGCGTCGAGGCCAAACTTTTTATTCAGGTAAAACATTCTTATAACTCGGGGCACATACCTCAGTGAAGCTTTAATCTTTGTTTTCTTTTTAACTACTTTCAAATACTAGATTTACTAAAAAAGTAAATGTTATTTATATTTGGATTATCCGGTTTTTCGACATCGCATATATATGTAGAAATTCCCGAACCCGATTTCAGGGAATACATGTATTACCGATGATTGTTGTTTGCTTATAGTGTTTTTGGAATATCGAACATTTCCGGAACTGTGTTATAGAAAAAGGTCCGGATCCCCTGAAAAATCACAAGGCTAACAAGCCAGATTCAATGTTGGGCCGTCATCGGCTCGCCTGCGTTTCACTGGCGGGCCGATGATAGCCCGCTTATAGTGTTATTTGGATCCTCTCGTCAAAGATAAATAAATAAAAGTTGCAAAGTTGGACCCCCTCTGGCAAAACCTTCTGGATTTGCGCATGTCTTCGTACCTTTTCTAGTTTTTATTATTGCTTTTGTTGTTCTCATAAATTCTACCTCCTTAAGTCCCCGATGCAGAAATACAATGAATACACTATGTTAAAAGTTGAGCTCATGGTTGACGATAGAGTTGAGGGAAGTTCATACTTCCATTTCTTAATAGTCAACGGGTGCCGATATTCACTGCAAAAATATGTGTAGGTAAAAACCAAAATAGGTGGCAGCTAAGCTACCACACCCTCTGGTGTAAACTTACACTTACTTTCCTACCAAAACAACACGAGGTCAACATTTTTCCAGTGATAAAAGTTAAAACATTTCTACCTGTTATTGTTAAAGTTATTTTCCGGATCAATGCAAACGAAGAGAAAATCGCTTTTAAAGCAGGTGACCGGTTACTACATCAAATCATTGGCAGTGCAGCTGCCACCAAGTTTGCTATAAAGCTGCACTTGTTTTAGCTTGAGTAATCCAATAGTTATGGTCATCCCTACTGATCAGTGAGCGATGCGAAAATAATATGAAACCAAATTGAACACGCACAAAACAAATAATAACCTTTTCTCTAACAAAACAAAATGCTATAAATGAGCCATGACACATGATTTCCAACAATGTGCATTTCGACAAGTGTAGGCTCACAGATGCCTGTGCAGCCCCCGTTTAAGCTTAGGAACTCTAAATAATGTTCAGTCAGTAGCTTAACACTCCTAGAGTATTTAAGCGACTTGCGAAGGCTCTGATCAGACTGCGCGTATGCGCAGGCTGGTCTGAGCCTTGCTGGTCGCACATACCACATTGTTGGAAATCTCATGTTGCGGCTCATATAACTTTAATTATTAATCTAAGCTCATCTTTTATTTAGTAATCCCAAAATGACATAACCTCATGATGAAATATGACACACTTTGACGCATCTTTTATTCACAATGATGCACTTTTTCAATAAACTCCTAAAACCCGTCAGCATCCCCAATATCCAATTCAACCCTTTCCATCCCTCCTGACGGACGAGGGATCTGACCCGACCCAATCCCTTTACACAGCCAATTTGAAAAATACAGGCCTGTAAAGCACTTTATTTTTGCGTGAAACTAAAATCGCGATGAAAGGTCCTATGCCAGAAATTTACCCTTCGGGCAAATGCGGACAATTAAGGCCTATATCAGCATGTGCGATGTCCGTCAGTATGAGGTAGACTATACCCATTGTAAAATTACGCGTTTTGGCGTTATTTTTCACTTCCTTTCCTACAACTTCTGCAATGAAAATATCAAACATATTTCTACCTGTTTTTGTTCTAGTTATTCTCCTGACCGATACAATCGAAAAGAGCATAGATTTTTTATTCTGTTGAAATATTACACCGATAAATTTGGTGGAACTAATGGCATTTCAGCGTAATGTTACGCTAAGTTCGTCACCAGTGTGGTCAGTAAATCCTGGCCCCGCGGTTATAAACATTTTTCATGCTCAACTCAACAGAGCATGAATTGTCAACTGCTCATAAAAAACTAAAATGCTGAAATATAAAAACTTTTTTGCTTTCAACCTCTCCGATGCTGTATTTGCCATGCTAATAAATGTTAAAATGACAATTGTTCGCATTTTAACATTTATGAGCATGATAAATGTCATACTCAGTTGAGTTGAGCATGAAAAAGTTTGTGCCTCGTCCCTAGTTCCTGAATCTAATGTGCAGCACAGCAGTATGAAATTAGTTGGTAGTACGTTAGACTGGGGATCGAAGGGTTGCTAGTTCGAGACTCAACGCCGGCGTAGTCACCACATGTATTGTGTCCTTGAGCAGATGCTTAGTACTGATTCAACCCAGGAAGACAGGAACTCGTCTTGACATGACTGAAAATATGTTGACTTGGATGTAAAGCAAGAAACACACACACACACACACACACACACACTAACACACACACGCACGCACGCACGCACGCACGCACACACACACACATGCAGCACATCATCGTTTTCTTTTTCCTGGTTCCTAGTTCCTCGTTTACAAAGATGTTCAGTCATATGCATGTTTTTAATTTACAACGAGTTTCGAATCTTGATTCGAGTTTCGAATCTTGATTTATCACTTTATCAATCTGCTTTCACCCTACACACTCAGTCATCTGCACTTCTTTTTACTACGATTATATACTTAAGGACTTTGAAAACGTATCATATACACCCAGATTAAATCCTTTATTTCACAAATCCTGAGAATGTCAGCGAGATCATTGTTATTGGATACCATAGTCTGACCAGCTTGTAGTGTGTCCTAAAAAATTCATGGTTGAAAATTTACTTTAGCACACCGTACAACCGGCTGCTTTGATGACAGGATACTAACAATGGTGACAGATACGGGTTTTTATGTCCCATGAAGGGTAGGTTATAATTTTCGGTTGGCAAAATTGTTAGAGAAGCCCTCTGGTACTCTGTGGTGGATGAGTACACTTGTTAGTGTCGAGAGATCCCACAGAAACAAGCTGACGAATGAGCTATAAATTGATGTTCAAATTTGACGTTTATTTTCGAAATATTGAAGTTATCAATTACTTTTAATTAGAAAAAGTCTATATACTTTATTGGTGATATGGTATCATACATGCCACAGTTTAAATATAAAAATAATCAAAAAGCCTCATTTAACTGTGCAGAAAGGTGCTGGATGCTGTGTGTACCCATGTGACGTCATCAGCAGCGTTGCGTGATGGTGCAGTAACATTATCGACTCTGGGTTTCACATTATAACCTGCGAGTAACTTCAGGTCGCGTAGCGCAGTCGGTAACGTGTCTGGCAACAGATGTGAGTCTGACTGCAGATCCAGGGGTCGCGAGTTCGATTCCGGCCCGGTCCCATACTTTCGTGGAGATTGATCATGAAATTATTTCAACGGTCATTCTCCTCCCTTCCGCTGAATCATTCAAGAAGGGTTGTTGTCAGTTACAAGCGAAAGCATGTGCACGAAGTACTGGTTAACTGCTTGTTCAAGCTTGCCCAGGAAAAAGTGTGGTTAGGTGAACTGACCGTCCCGCCATGACCATAGCTGTTGACTTGGGACGTAAAGCAACAAAATAAACAAACTTTTCAATCGCATATACAGTTTGCAAGAAAAGTGCTAAAATATGGTGATGCGTTTTCAAAGTCATCTAGTATATTTATATTTAAAGGTTTTCAACCAAGTACTATGAAACATGTACAGTTCCGTGAAATCAGACCTCGGATGTACAATGTGGGGCCACGTGATTATAATGTCATAGAAACCATGCCATGAAATAACAAGTTTGAAATCAGCAAAATAGACAGCTAAAACAAGTCATGATAAACGTCATAGACTGAATAAAGATGCTATTACGACATGTTACGGAAACTGAATGTTAACCTAATTTACTCTTCCTGTTGATCTCACGTGCTCTACTTTAGCTATCTATGCCTAACATACATCCGAGGCCTGATATGAATTGGACTGAGGAGTACCGAATGATTTCACTGTGAGTGAAAGAGCAAAAGATGATTATCACATGCGTTGTATAAGACTATCCCATGCATGTTTATAGATGTGATGCCAAAACAACGTTGATTCGACATTGGACCAATACTAGTAATGGGTGCTACTCTGGGGTCATTTTAAGCCTGTAAAGATCTTAGGGTTTTTTCGGGATAAATTGACCCAACAGATGGTTACCCTGGTAAGCATTAGTGACTAGCTGTGAATAACTTAGTTTATTTGAGAGTTATTCTGGCTGGGTCATAGTGAAAGAAAGTGACCCCCAAAGAGTGACACCCATTACTATACTACCAATGCTGTGTGTCCACTGAACAAAAACGAACACAAAAACAAACACCTATCTAAGGCTATATGAAGAAGGCACTTAACCCATTTTATTCTGAATGAGCTCATCCTTCCTGTTTATTTCTACTTCATGTTTATGCGAGTAGTACAGACCATTATCCATTTAATGGTGTTCAAATCGTTTCTATAGTTAAAACGTGACAGTGCAGGGGTGTAGCTACTGTATACGTGAAAACGCATTCGCGTACACATTTGAAGCGAGACTATTTGTTTTATTTGTTTCCTGATGCTATGTATGCAAAAGCAATGTTCATCTATCTAAATCCAATTTTGACAAGTGATGCTTTGGTACCATCTCCTCCTAGACACCCTTTGAGCATTCTGCCTCGGACCAATACAGCTGCCCTTAGGCCTGTAACTGAGCCAATGTGTAAGCGCTTGATTAATAACATAATATTGTGACATGACGTTATCCACTGAATAACAGTAACGTCATGTGTTTGTCAGTTACCGCTCATAGTAATTGTATTGTTACACGTTGACCTGAATAACGTTCGTTGTCTATCTCACAGCATGTGCCTTTTTCAGGTCATCATGACGTCGCACTTTTTGAATGACGTTGTCAATGACATTGAATTGACACGAAAATCAATAGTTACGTCACAATCGCTAGTTTGAACAGTGAACTGATAAAGAGAATACCAGGTTCGCGTCTTTTAATATCAAGTTTACTAGGCTCGGCTTTGAGACTGCATGTTGAATCGCTCGGCAAGCCTCGCGATGTCAACAAGCGTTCTCAAAGCCTTGCCTGGTAAACTTGATATCAAAAGACACTCACCTAGTATTCTCTATTTATTTCAGCGTATCAGAAGCTATATAATCAGTGGTCAACTACTTAACTCCTACGATATCATCATTAACACTATGTATGTCACTGAAAATTACAGGAAATTGTAATAACATCTTCACTTAGAAAAAATACAATTGAAACCTGCCCATACCAAGTGCGACCAACCGAAAGGCGTAGACCAACCAGTGCGTTCACACAGTCTGATCAACACAGCTGTTGATATTTAAGAAAATTACAGATATTCTAGCCGTTTTCACAATACATAGAAGATATTAAAATGTTTTTGTTAGATATGTCTTTTATTTCACGAGTGAAGTGGACAATATTTACATTTCATCGCCACGAATGAAATACAATTATTGTCCACTTCACGAGTGAAATAAAAGACATATTTAACAAAAAAATGAATTTTCTTTTTATTATCTACAATTTCCCATAATCTTTTAAGGTAAAGAGAAGCGAATCTTACTGTTTTTATTTTCTAGTTGTAGCAGATGACTTTATAAAAGCTCTTTCTTTTATTAAATAGTTGTTTCCCTTAGAAAAGACACAGATATGCCATAAAGGGCTGCTTCCCTTAGACCATATTGAGAAAATCGAAAAAGTAGTTCCAATCTTACGGTTTCTCTCCCATGAAAATATCAAATCTTGTATTTTCACTGCTGTGAAAATACAAGTTGTTATATTTTCACGGCTGTGAAATATATGCATTATATCTAATCAATATTTTCCTGTATTTCATTACATTGTAGATAATAAAAACTGCTAGCTGGAATAGCTACATATAGACTCTGAACAAAATCATAAAAGATTTTCATGACTAGCTGCACCAGAACAGTGATACAGTGTGACCAAATGAATATACATCCTAAAAGCATTAGTTCATAGTGGTGTGATTTTCGAAATGGGGAAGAAAATTGAATGTACTTCACATGTAGCTCAGACCCAGCATACTGTGTCCAAGGTTGTAGCTTATCGTTACTTACCAAATCTCTGTGTATAAACGATTTTTTCTGCTAGATATCATCAGTTTTGCTTTATTTTCTGTTGATCGACACGGACACTCAGGATTAAAGAGATAGAATTGTGGCATCGTTTCTAGTAATTAAAACCAAAATAAAATAAACGCTACATCTTTTATCCTTGGATGTCCAACAGCTGAATCCATCGAAACACTACTCGCACAAGTTCATCTCAGTCGACTGTCCGAACCTATTCATTAGCGACACAACAAGAAGCAAAAACACTGTCTGACTAGCTGTGATTCTATTTTTACGTTCATGACGGTCATTTTCAACAAAAACTTGGAAAAGGTAATGGAATATTGTTTTAGATGCTTTCAATGGGATAATCATTTTGGGAGAAGGATATCGAGCATAAAAGATTATTACATGACTAAATTTTTCTCTATCACCATTTCAATAAAAAAATTAAGACCTAGCCGAAACCCGCTTTCATGATACAATAAAAAGTAAAGAAAGCTACATGTAAACCCCAACCACCCCTTACCTCCCAAACTGACTATAATGGGTTTTAGGCTCTAATGGTACTTTCTAATAAATAAATAAATACCAATTTTATATTTGTTATGAAAAGCAAGACACTCGTCCATTGCATACCCTCTTACAGAGGTTCGTTACTAATTTGACACATGTTGGGTTCAGTTCCACTTTTAAACTTACTGTATTAATTTATGAAAACAAATTGTACCAATTTCGTGGTTGGGTTGTACTATGAACTCTGACCAGTTACTACATTCATAATAAAACTTAATGAAAGGTAAGGCTTATAATTTTCTAAAAAGTGTATGGTTCTAAGCTTGTTGTAACATGTGTTGCAATATTTTTTGCAAAGGGTTGCAGTATAAACTGTTTTGACATATCTTTACTAGGGATTTTGCACGCACAGGAAAGATAATCGAATAAAAGAAGTTTGAAGATTCAATGTAATTTTCAATGCCTGAGAGAAGGAAATTATTTTACAATAGTTTGTCATTTGGGAGAAACTGTTTTAGTGTTCAACTGTTGCGTGAATAAGTTTACTTCCTTTGTTACATATTTCGCCAAACAGACTAAATCCCATTTAAAAATATATTTTGACCTAAATTATCATTAGATTGTCATTTTTTACTCAAATTTTGTGCCTTTGAATGAACATTCAGTACATTGATTTACATTGTTGCACATTACATTAGTTACTGTATCTATTGTTCGGTATGATGCACATTTGCTTTTTGTTTCAGGATATTTCACTGTCATAACATGACATCAGCAAAAACAAGTATATGAGCTGCGACATGTGATTTCATCCAATGTGGTATTTTGACATGTGTAGACTCAGACGAGCCTCTGCAGCCCCCTTTTAATCTTACACACTCCAAATGATGCTCAATCAGCTTAATATTTATAGAATATTCAAGCGACTAGCAAAGGCTCAGATCAGACTGAAAAAATCAGAAACACTATCAGTATTTTAAATTTATCTTTAATCTAAAGATTAAATGATATATCGAACCTGTTAATAAGCTTTCCTGTGCAAATTTATGGAACCCTAGCTAAAATCAGCATTCTGGACAACTGAAAACATACTTAATCCAGTAGATCTTACCCTGCTTTGTATTATATTTCGATAACGAATACATTAGTATAACATGTCTTATCACGTTTTCTACTCAATAAGACCAACAAGAAAGTCGTCGCTACATGTCGTCGCTACATGTCATTTTTGTTTTTGTCACTAGTCGAGCAGTCGAATAAGACAGGCCTATACGATTGAGGAGGCAATTTGTTTAAAGTAATGGTTCGATGGATTCAGCTATTGGACATCACAGGATAAAGATATAGCGATAATTTTATGTTGGTTTTAACAGAACTTGGTTTTAACAGAACTAATGCCACGAGTTTGGCTTTTTAGCGCAATTTATCTGAGTCAATCAGCGGAAAATAAAGCAAAACTGGTGACTGAGCAGGAAAACTCAATTTTAACACAGCGATTGTGTTCGTAATATGTCAAATTAATGCTACAGGTGAAATACATACAATTGTCTCACCAATGCCAAAAACCGCATCTTAAAAAAAAAAAAAACGATATGGACTTACCTGCTTTTGACCGCGACCCCATAAAAACTTGTTTACTTAGAACGTAACAGTACACTGTCGCTTCCGATTTGGTGACTGTTTGGTTATACACTGTGGTTCATACTTATCCGTCCAATTTTTCTCTAAAGCTTCTGAACTATCTTCACTCACAGGCGCACAAGCTGCTCGGGCAATATCTACAGCGTGCCTTAAGTCTATACTTAACCCTTTGTATACTGATAGGCCAGGGAGCGAAGTGGCTCAGTGGTAGAGTTCTTGTCTCGAGACCGAGAGGCCGCGGGTTCGAGCCTCACCGGCGTCACTGCGTTGTGGTCTTTGAGCAAGGCACATTTATCCTAGCTTAGTACTGGTTCAACCCAGGATGACCCGTTCCTGTTTAACTGAACGATTGTTGATGGGACGCAAAGAATCAAATCAAACAAACAAAACTGAGTCCGTACGTCCTGTTAGTGAAAATGCTCAGAACCACATAGTATATTTTGATCAAATTTTGCATACATATGCATGTCAACATTGTCTAACCACTGGCACGTGTAACAGCCTTTTTTATGGACGAGTGTTGGCTGATCATTAGCATCAGTCCAGCCTGTTGTGGTCATTTAGTGAAAATGCTCATAAAAGTAAGAAAGGTAAAAAAAATCAGGAATCGATACAATCAAGTACCACACCTGACCCAGGATACCACATAGGAAAGTGATAAAAACACAATTAAACATCACAAACGAGAGCCAAAAGGTCAGCCCTTCCCCAGCAGGTGACAACAAGTCAGCAATGAACAGACGCGAAAACATGACAAACACAAGACATGAATGACACAAATTATCCACAAAAGAAGTACCGCCTTGGAACAGTCAGTAAAATATTTACTGGGGGGGGGAGGGGGGGGGGATTAAACCGGTTCCAAGGTGCCAACTTCGCCCTTAGCTCACTCTTGATTCACATGGTATATTTGGAGCAACTTTTGCGTACCTATAAATTTTAAGATTGTTCAGCCACTGGTATGCAAAACGGTGACGAGAAAAATCAAAAAATCTATTCCAAATTGAAAAATAAGCAAATCGGAATATCAATTACAACAATATTTTAAAGACTTGGTATTGTAGGTGTGCACTATAATCACTGTCAGTTCGTCAGTACGTCCGATTTGCTTTCCACACATTGCTTCTGGTACCTGATACTGATTAATCTACGTTCACGGTGGGCCACGTGCACATTACAGTCAGTTGATAATCTCAAAGTTTAGAAGTGATCAGTTAAAGAGACTAGATCTGTAACTATGAACATTTTTCGAAAAAAAATCTTTTTGAATCATTTGTAAAAACAGAATTAAGTTATGTTTTCACAATAAATATGTTCAGTCCAGCTGAAAACTGCATGGAACAGTAAAATATTTTATAAAAACGAGTTTTTTCTTATGTTGGTAATTATTTACGTTCCTCAAATAATTCTAGACAGTTGATATTTAACATAAATGCTGTGGTTTTGATAGTAATAATTTATTAAGATTTTCAAAATTGGTCAAATGTTTACCTGAATTTTAGAATTTTTACTGTATTCTTGAAAAGTAGAAACTTTATTTCTAACATATGAAGATCAACAGTTACAGACTATGCAGCTTTAAAATAAGGTTTGATAAACTAAATCACCATCAAATACTGGCTCTGATGTGCCCTTGTCAACCCAACAACGTATTTATTTAACACAAATCTGAATGACTATAGAAAATGCTTTACGAGCAAATTTGATTGCTCAGATTCAAATTCGCAATTTAACTCCGTAAATCCCAATTCGCTTTGACCAGTTAGTTCATTGGAGTTTATCATGTTTTTAAGTGGAAGTCAAAACTTCAAGGAGAATTTGTTATCTAACATCTCGGGTTTATCATGTTTTCAGTTGAAATTGAACAAAAGGAGTTTGTTCTTATTTGAAATAAAAGAAAAATAAATTTGAATTGTAAATACTGTTTGCTAATTGTATCATCAACCTGTTTAACCCATTTATGCTTAAAGGATTTTCCCACCATTGTCAATTCGAATTTAAGGGTTGTTCAGTTGGGTAGCATGTTTCAATTCCATTAAAATTTTGAAAGAGCATTCTGTAAGCAAACAGTGGAAACCCTGATCAGACGCCGCGATTTGTTTCGTCTGATCTGGGTATGCACTGTTTTCCTATGTTCCACAAAAAGGACGACAGGCTTATATCAACGGTTTAGAATGGGTAAAAATTAACTTACCACAAAAACTCTTGCCGTTGACATGTTTGATGAAGAACAACACTAGCTATATGTCCTTAATTCATTTACGTTACCTTAAATAATGTAAACAAGGCGTCATTATCAGGTACAGGTAGGTTAATGACCCTTATATCTCTGGTTTTATCCAATCAGGCAATGCCTTGCCATCAGGTCTATAGTTTCAGTTTTCATTTCTCGAAGAAAATATAAAAATCGAAAACCAATTTTCGCGTCTCGAAGAATGGAAGAAAACGAAAATGCAACTGTGATCGTAGGACGTCAGATTGCTGGTAGAGCTGATAATTGACGCTGATGAATCTATGCCGAATGGAACCGTCCATCTTTAATGCTTTTGTTTTCCAAGACTTTACGTCATGGATGCTTTTATTGAGCATCACAAATCTGTTTATTCCTGAAGTTTTTTAAAAAAACATAGTATTCATTTTTCTGAAAAAGAATCTTATTAACTCTTTGCGTGCTGGGTAGTTCTTCTCAAGCTTTTATTGTCGTCTGCTGACCTTTTTCCAAAATTAACTTTTTTTTAAAAAAAAAATCTTTCAGGAACACCATCACAGAATCAAACGGTTTGGATCCAGATCAGGACTGAGGTTTTGTTTGGTCTGATCTGGGTACACTACTGCTTGCAAAGGTTGTCAGCAGACGGCAAAAGTCGCCGCTAGCAAGGAGAGAGTTAGGAGCTACATTTTGCCTATTGTGTGTCGTCTGCTGATAACCTTTTTAAACAGTTTGGACCCAAATCAGGCCCGACAATATGTCAGACCTGATCTGGATTTAAAATGTTTAACATTCTGAGAATATTTCGAAAAAAGTTGATTCTGAAAAAAAACACACACAAAAACAGCAGACGACATGGACCGCTTTACATATATGACGCAATTAACAGACCACCCACATAGTCTGATTGCCCTCTATTGGGCAGCCATGATTCCATGGTACAGGTTGTGAGCGAACACTGACTGTTAACCAATACGTATACGCCTAGCGTCATATTTTATGTGACATCGGCAAATAGTGAAGAACCAGAACAGACGCCGCAGACGCGGCGTCTGATCAGGTTTTACACTGTTTGCTAACAGAATGTGCTTTAAATTGAATAAAAATGAAAAATACAACCCAACAACCCTTAAAACGGAAATGGACTGGCCAAATTAATAACAGTGGGAAATGCCAGTTAAATGGCGGCTCAAATCCTACGTAATTATGTTTGACATAAACTGTCTGTTTAAAATTAGCGATTAACGCCCAACCAACAACTAAAACGGTCATATTGAGACGGGCCACAGCTCAAAGTATCATTCGATGGACTGGTGAACCCGCGATCCCTGGTTTACAAGGCGACTGGTTTATCCACTGCACGCTCAGTCTAAAACAGAGCCCTATTTATGATTTTATGGTAAAAAAAGTCCAATGGTAAAGGCGATTAGGGTAACATGTATGAGTCACTTTTAGCGTGGATGCCAGTTCTGAAAGTGGTGCATTTTTATAATAATACATAATAAACGCACCTACCCAAAATTGTGCTATTGTTGTCTAAATCTCAGAACAGCTGAAATCTGTCAATTACACTGATATAGTCGATATGATGGCCTAAACTAACATTTTAGTATCCCATAAGCCAGGAAAAACTGTACTGCTCTCCATATAAGAGCAGTCTGATCTATGTCCATGCTGTTTGCTTCTATACTTAAATTGGCCAATAATGTTAGGCAATTATTTGCAGCAGACACCATTTTCAGATGCATTTTTCCTGGTGCTTTAAGAGTTAATTTTTACTTGGTTCGCTTCAGAGTCATTACATATTGTAGCGTACACTTTTGAAAGTTAATTTGGACCATTCATTGTCTAATGTACGTTTCATGTTTACATAAAACCCAATAAGATGGACATCTCAGTCCAGATTCTGTGAGATTAATATATTCCAAACGGGCCCATACTTTGTATTCGCCAAAAAGAAAATTGATTTGTCTTCGAGATACTGCAAAAAATTAATATACTGTACCATTTAATGAACTCTAAACATGGAAAGTAAGAAAGAGGGCAAAAATCAGGAATCGATACAATCAGGCACCACACCTGACCCAGGATACCGAACAGAACAGAACAGAACTTTATTGAAAACTATGCATCTCAGGCCACTCACAGGTGGCGTCAGAGATTAACGCAAACATATTATGCAGTAAAATAGACATAATACATAAATACAGTGTACTATGAAATACGATATTATTGTATTGGGAATATAGTCCATGACAGGAATTTGACCTTTAATAACAAAGAATATATGATTAATCTTCATATAGATTGGAACATAATTTGTTTCAATCATTTGGAAAAACAATATACACAGAAATTTGTTCCATAATAATTGCCACAAATTTTGATAATTTAGTGAGCGTTACTTCATTGGTTGATGTAGAAAGCTCCCTATACATGCGTATATTTGGCTTAACATAAAAATACGGTTTCAAATACAATTTTCTTTCACAAGTAAACAAATAATGATACTCATCACCAATATCGTCTACAAAAGGGAAAGTGACAACGTCACAATTAGATACACAAACGAGAGCCAAGAGGTCAGCATTTTCCCTGCAAGTGACCGCAAGGCATCAACAAACAGACGTGCATAAAGCATAACAAAACAAGACAGAAATAGCATAAATGATCCACAAAAGAAGCACCGCCTTGGAATGGTCAGTAAAATATTTTACCGGTTTAACTGTGCACCAACCTAACCCTTAGTTTAGATGTGGATCAAGACACATATATATTTGGTTTGCATAAAATACCCCTAACTTATCAATGCAATGCATCATCTCCCTTGAACATATAAATCAAGATATAAAAAGGAGATAAAGCAAAGATAAGGTCTTAACAGTTAATGAAACAGATGTGGATCAAGACACATAGATATTTGGTTTGCATGAAAGACCCCTAACTTATCAATGCATCATCTCCTAGAACACATAAATCAAGATATAACAAGGAGGTAAAGCAAAGATAAGGACTCAGCAGTAAATAAAACTGAATACCGGAGAAATCCAACAGGTAAACTCAGGTGGGCCTGACAACAGCCAAAACATCAGGCCCCTACCATCTCATCAATAGATAAGTCTTGAAGTCGGAACCGTCAAAGAGTCTGAAGTCAGACCCACCGACGTGCAATTAAAGAGAAAAGGAAAGTTGCCAACCGTGATTGGGATGACCACCAAGCATGCAGTCTGCTGCAATGCATAAATGTTAAAGCAATCTTTTTATAATTTATTATTTTAATGAACTGCGCTGAAAAATTATAAGAGCCAACAATCTTCCTCAAATTATACACCAAGTCACAATAGAATTCAGGTTCCAAAATTCCTTGACGCAATTCACAGTTGGACTTTAATCTCTTTTGCACCAAGGACTTTCGGAACCTGAATTATATGGTGACTTGGTGTATAAATTGAGGAAGATTGTTGGTTCTAATAAATTTTCAGCGCAGTTCATTAAAATAATTTCTCATTATAAAAAGATTGGCTATAACATTTATGTATTGCAGCAGACTGCATGCTTGGTGGTCAACCCAAACGCAGTTGGCAACTTTGCTTTCCTCTTTAATTGCACGCCGGTGGGTCGGACTTCAGACTCTATGACGGTTCTTACTTAAAGACTTTATCTATTGATGAGATGGTAGGGGCCTGATGCTTTGGCTGTTTGCCAGGCCCACCAGGGTTTGCCTGTTGGATTTCTTTTGCTCCGGTATTCAGTTTCATTTACTGCTGAGACCTTATCTTTGCTTTATCTCCTTGTTATATCTTGATTTATATGTTCTAGGAGAAGATGCATTGATAAGTTAGAGGTCTTTCATGCAAACCAAATTTCTACGTGTCTTGATCCACATCTAAATTAAGGGTGAGGTTGGCGCCGTGAAACAGGCTGAAGCCCTCCAGTAAAATATTTTACTGACCGTTCCATGGCGGTACTTCTTTTGTGGATCATTTCTGGGTTTTTTTTCTGTCTCGTGTTTGTTATGCCTTTGTGGTGCACGTCTGTTTATTTGTACCTTGTGGTCACCTACTGGGAAAGGACTGGCCCCTTTGCTGTAGTATGTGGTGTCTCATTGAAAGTTTGTCACTTTCCCATTGGTATCCTGGGTCAAGTGTGGTACTTGATTGTATCGATTCCTGATCTTTGCACCTTACTTACTTTTGTTAATGTGAATACATAGTGCATCAGAATAGCAACAAATCCTCATATTGTATTCAAAGAAAGAATGAAAATTACTTTCCGTGAAAAACAACAATCATTTAAAGCACAATAACAGTTTTTAGACCTGAGAGGCAACCCAGGGGTGCAGATCGGCCGCTTCCAGCGAAGTGACGTCACAAAGGAACCGCGTGCTCATACATCTGACGTCACATTTTTCGAAATTTTCAGTGCGTTCAGAATTCTTCCTTCGGCAACCAGAGGTAGCCTCGGCTACCACAGTCTGCCGATGGTGACATTCGGTAACATATGGTCACCATTGGTAATCACATCGGTGAGTTGCTGGTCGCCGATACCGCCGTGTCACGGCAGGCTAGTTAGCTTCGGTGGCTGATTTAATACGTCATTTCAAAATGGCTACTTCAATTCAGTCAGTGAGCGGGTTAAATGAAAACTTAATACCATTCGAGATACCAGTCAATAATAATAATAAACTGTTAGTGAAGCAAAGTGTCACTCCACTAATATCAAAACGTAAGTATTTTTGTCTTATTTATATATAGAGAAAACTATATTTTAACGGACTGACGTAAATCTATAAACACGTGTACTATCTTTTTATGTATTTTATCATGACTATCATGGGCGAACACATATAAGTCGCCGTTAGCCTACTTTTCTTAAACATTTCGGCTGCTGTGCCCTTTGATAAGACGGCTAATGCATTGTAAAATACGCCTAAAATGTTAAAAATAACATAAGTCGCAACTTTTCTTTCGTCTGCTGAAAATCTTTGCAAGCTCGGGCCCTACCAAACAAATACTGTAGGTTCTAAAACCTTCAAAATGAGGGCATATTGTTTTAAGCACCTAAAAAATTGTTGACTGCACATAAAGTAAAACAAACATGCACTGTGTGTGTGCAAGTGTGTGATTTTATACAGCTGAATTTTCAGATTACCTGTTGCCCCCATATATTAAACTGTATCAAGTGGGGTGGGGACGTATTCTCTTTTTTTTTTTCTTAATACGTAGGCTTGAACCCTGCTCTAGTTTACCCCCCCCCCCCCCCCCAAACAAAAAAAAAACATATCAGTTATATAACTATAGCATTTGTTTGTGTTGATGCTAAACGCGCTAGGCTCTAGTTTGCTCTAGTTTACCCACCCCCAACAAACAATCAGTTATATAACCATACTCAGAAAAACAATTGAAGGATATTTAGATTCAGTCCCATCTCTAACATTCACTACAATAAAAACTAAACTAATTATTCATGCATTTCATAGTTCCATATACCTGCAATTAAAATAGATGCTTTCTTTCAGTCACGCTTAAATAGACTAAGTACAGTACGAATCCAAATGATGCAACCCTCTATAGTGAAAAGTTACAAACGTTCAAAAATGATTGAAACCCATTTCTATCGTTTGTATTCCAAACTGACCGTCTCCAAAATCATTGCTGACTCTCCTTTTAAAGTATTGAACCTTATTTTGTAGCTGTTGTCGGTGTTTTACTGCCAATTTGTGGTCAAATTTGCCAGGGTATGCCGTATCTGTGTATTTTGTTGAAGAACTTGTCCCATTATTAGGGACATTGACTGATAAATGGATGTAAACACTTGTCTGTGGTCGGAATTAGAACATAAGCAATGGCCTGGTAAAGATGGCAGCAACAATTTTAAGCGCTAAATTTATTGCTTGTGAACTTTGGGAAGAGAGGGTTTGTACATTTGGTGAAGTTCTGTATCGTAACCAATGACCCGTAAATTTCATTTTGCATTTTAGTGAATTTCAAAGTGATAGTTCTATCAGATACAAAATTACTTTGTTTGAAAATTATATTCACAAATGTTATATAGTCAAAAGAATTCTAATATCCTTCAATTGTTTTTCTGAGTATATATCATTTGTTTGTGCTGATGCTAAACGCCCCAGACAACAAATTTTCAGCTATGTTGTCGGGATGTTAACCTACCTTCCTGTGTTGGGCCATTCGACTAAACAGCAGATGAAATATCTTGCTCAAGAGAACCACACAGTACCTCTTGTGAGACTTCGGTTGTCAATCCTAAGACTTACACTCAACCACAAGGCAGTTTTGCTCCTCTTCTTAACCATTTACATGTACCCAAAAGTCTGATTTTCTTTCTTTCAGACAGATCCTTAATCGAAGACCAGCTGTAAAAGGCACTGCCTACTGACCCACCAGCGGATCCGGTCTATGGAGATATTTGGGTAGTTCCACCACTTCAAGACAAGCCAACTCCTGGTCCAACGGTAGATGTCGTTGCACCAAATATATCATCCCCCGCTATTGACAGTTATGCTAGCAGTACTAGCAAACAAATAATAGACCAACAAGAAGAATGTGCAGGGCCATCAGAATGTCGAAAAACACAGCGGTTAGAGTGGACTGTAGAGGGAGCAAAAAGAATGCATGTGATCATGAAAGATGAAAAAGATACTTTTGAGAAGGCAGACAACAAAAAGTCTGCCTGGATCAAAATTGCTAAGTAAGTTGGTAAAGCAACACCGAACCAATGTTTGGAGCGGTACTATACTCTTATGACCCGGTCTTTAGTCCACCGGTCTAGAGAGGGTCACTCGCACATCTGAACAAAAGGTCTATTTCAGACTCTGGCAGCTACGACTGTGCCGCCAACAAGGAAATCCAACAAGGAAATCGAGGAGCCAACGCCGAAAAAAGCCAAAGCCAAAGAAAAACCCCAGCAAAATAGACGAGTTGTAGGAATACTTTACCGAGAGAGATAACACTTTTCTTGCAGCACTCAAAGAAATGAGCGATAAGCATAATTCTCTAATGGAGAAGTTAATCGTAAAACTGTAAATGTTCGCGATCGCCGCATATTCGTCATGATTTCCAGATTGCATGTACTTGTAATAGATCTAGACAAGAAATGCATTAGCTGCAAGACAAGTATTATCTCTTTTGGTATGGTTATCCGAATATATCACTGTGGTCAAACCACTACGCCAATTTAGGTTTCGTCACTTATTCCGGTGTTAAGGTAACTTTCTCATGTTCAATTTCTTCCTTTAATCACAGGTAAACGCCCCAAAATGATTGGGTTCGGATTGATTTTTGTTTATCAAATTCAACTTGTATATTTTAGCTTTAAAATGATATGAAAACTTTATGTATGATGCCTAGGCATGAAATAACTAATTACGGTTTTGTCACAACAAATATCCTTAAAACATAGATTGCAGAGCCCATACATATGTTCAATCTTATAATAATTTCTTGCATGAGTACAAGTAGATAAAGTCAGGCACATGGTAAAAAGTGTAAATACTTTAAGCTATTTGAATGAAACATATGTTACCCAGCTCCTTCCCACGATCTCTGCAAATGCAAGAGAGATAATGTCTGTCACTTTTAGGCTTATATAATGCAGTTTTAGAAAACCATAGTGTACAAAATTGCTCCTCGGGGATGGGGTCTATACGACCACACTATACTAAGAACAAATGCTTCCACACATTTTCATGTATATGGTGTTTTATGTATTATTTTCCTGGTAAGATAGATGTAGTAAATTAACGCTTTGTGACATACTTATATTTAGTAATTGGTGTATATTTAGACTGTGATTGGAGAATTTCATTGTTATTCATGTATTATTTAATATAAAATGGGTTCATTTTTGTATTAAAGCATTACTGGCAACAAGATTGAATGCATGATTATACTATCATGTCAATAAAAAAATCACCAGATGAACAAGTAATCCTTATTTCTAAATTGTCGAACTTCAAATATGCACTCAAACCAACTAATAATATAGCAAAGAGTGACACTCTCTGACCTTATTTCCCTTGCTAGAGGAATTTGGGACTTATTTAGTACAACCCTGAAACAAACAATGTGTAATGACAATATATTCACATAGGGGAACCTGCACCACATAGTCGGTAGGGTACTGGATAAGCATGACCATAGCATTATACAACGCGTTTATCTGATGCAGCTGCCAGTGATTAATTCGCATTCATACAATATCTCATGAAGCTGAAACACAAAAGTCTAAAATGATATTAAGTTGTCCAACTAAAATGATATAAAAATGGGTGGGTGGGGTAACACCAATGCATCAAATATAGTTTAACTTCTGTTTCGGCTGACTTCTTCCATTGATTGCGTGTTTAACTTTCATTAAAATCTATGAGTAGGCAATATTCTCTTATACACGTTGAAATTGCGTTAAATGTTCACCCATTTATACCATATTACATTTTCATTGGGTGTGGTAACGAAATATTTCATGATGAAAAATGAGGCACCACTTTTCTGTATAGCTATATTATGCCCTGGTACAAATTATTTTTACAACCAGGTGGATTTAAAAAAAACACAATCCAGCTGGCGAGCCCTCAGACCGATCTTTACGGTGTGAATATCATTCCAAGTCCTGTTTGGAGTTGTGAAGCTCCTATCAAAACGCTGAACACTATTTCTTCGAATATCCCATATATACCAACCAAAGAAACAACCTTTATACTAATTCACATATGACTGCAAATTAATGATGTACTGACTGCAGGATATCATAATTATGATGCGACTATAAACCGATCAATAATTCAGTATGCTATGAAATGTATTAAAAAATTGCAGATGTTTGAGTAATTGACATCTTATGTTAATCCCCCATTCCACTGGACGGCGATTCCGCTACGATTCGAAATTTTGGTCGAAATGACACGAATCGTAGCAGAAACGGCAAGAGCACAGTTCTTAGAAGCGCAGTAGTAGCGCCTACGTATCGGAATTTCAGATTCTAAATGGAAAGGATACAAAAGCGTAACAAAAGCGTAGCTCCATCGCCAAGGTCGTAGCAAGGTCGCAGCTACATCGTCATCAGCGTAGACTAAGCGTAGCCAGATCTTTATTGTCATAGTGGGATCATAGCAGCAGCGTAACGAAAGCATAGTGGAAGCGTACTGGAAGCGTCAAGTCCCCAAATCGTGTGGCTGTCTTTGCTTCCGCGGCGATTTGGAATAATTTTAGAGAAAACCCTAGATCGTCATGAGCGTAGCGGAATCGCTGTCCAGTGGAATGGAGGTTTAAGCATGTTCATTTGTGCCTGTCCATACGCCTTGTTTGCAATTGCTTCAACTGCAGCGGTGGCACGGTATGAGAGGAAGATTGATGTGTATGCTTATAAGCAGTATTAACTATAAATTACATCCACGATTGTATCATTGATATAATATGTTATGTTTTGGGAAAGGACCATCTAATGTTGACATAACTTGTGTCAAACTTCTTTGTATGTTTATGCAATAAAATAATACTTATGTTTAAACTAAAAAAATACAATTTCTTTTGGAAATTATTACCTGTGACCTCTTGACATGTACAGTGGACCATCCCAAGATTAATATATAAAACAAGAAGGAAGAATCTGCAGTACAGAAAGGGTTTTATATTTGGTTCTAGTTATGTAATGTGTTATATGTGTCCTTCCTAGTCTGAAAATCATCCTGCTGGACAAGAGAGAGAGAGGGAGAGAGAGAGAGAGAGAGAGAATGCTGGTTGCTTAGATTGTAAAATCCTCAAGAGGATGGCAATTACAATTGACTAACGTTTGCAAGCTATAGTGTAGCATGAGATAGCCCTTTCTGTGAATATTACATTATGGTGTCGTGACACACCCAGCTCATCGTCATCTCCGCCTAGGTGTTTTGACATTACTAGACCACCACTTTGGTTTGAAACGGTTCTGCAATTTCGCTTTAATATGGCTACTGTATTTTCAGTCAGTAGACAAAATCCCTCTTTATAATGCTTACCAATGTACCATGACGTTTCTAAATATTCAGACACAAACTGTTAACAGCACTGTCACATGAAAGGGAGTTCATATTGTCAATAACTGTATGTATGGTTCATTTAGTTCTTCTGGTGACTAGTTTATACATCATAAATGTACTATATTAATGATGAGATGTGATTTTTTGCATATAGACATGTTTTACTCATAATGATATCGTTTCACTAAAATCTGAGTCTTTTCACGACAACCAGGTACAATCTTAGTTACTCATATCTCAGCTTACTTTATGATTGAATACTTTTTTGTAAGCGTGTTATTCTATTTCATCCTCATACTCAGAATATTTTGCACCCGCCGTCGCCAACTCAAGTACTACACTCCAATGACCTCTTGATCGCGCTAGGTCAAACGCAGTGTATCCGTCGTAGGTTTTGGCATTGATATTCACACGACTACCGATTTTTAAGATATATTTTACTGCTTTTATATTATCACTCCATGCAGCTTCATGTAATATAGTTCTTCCAGATTTCTCAGACTTGGCATTTACATCAGCACCTGTGTCTATTAATATTTGTAAAATTTCAAAATGATTTAACAAAGTTGCAATATGCGCACAAGTAAAACCCTCATAATTTTTCACATCAAGATTTTGTGGAATTGCCTGAAAAGGGACATCGTAGTTATTTCGTTTCTGATCTTCATATCTAACAGGAGATAAAAGAGCCCTTAATGTGTTTATCATATTACCTCTGGATGCTAAGTGAATCGCCATGTTTCCATCTCTGTCACGCGATTCGACGTCAGCGCCACCTACAACTAGTCTTCGAACTAAAGAAACTTGATTGGTCAATGTTGCCAAGTGAAGTGGAGTTTGTGATAATTTGTTTTTGATATTCAACCAAGTAAAATTTGGAGACAAGTCGATGAAATATAGAACAAGTTCTGGTGCTAGAATAATCAATGCTATATGGAGTAAAGTGTCACCATCTTCGTCTTTCTTGTAAACTTTCCCCACATCTATACACGGTCCTCTACAATGGGCTGCAGTTCCATCGATATCCACACATAAACGACTTGAAACCTCAAATTCTTCAAATCTTATTCTATCTCTGTCTACCTTTTGGATCATTTTTATCGAATCAAACTTGTCACTTAGTGTGTCTATGCTGGTAAAGCTGGCAAAAGTATCCGCTTCGTTGGATTCCTCTGTCTCGAATATAATTCCTGCCATATATGGTATGTAAACAATGTTACCTTAGCTATCTCTTTAATCTATAGGACGTTGGAGGTCAGTTACTTGTCAGTAGATTGTTTAGGGATATCTTTGAATCCTTCGTTGTTCCTCAGTTGTATTTCTAAAAAAAAAGAAATGGAAGAAATAAATACATACCCAAATACGAAGAATATAAATTATTATATGACGTTGCGCCTGTGATTGAAATAACGCCATGCATCAAAATCAATAAACCACTAGTGGTTTACGTGGTTTACATATTTGGGTAACGCTATGTAATGACGGCCATAACAACGTCGCGTATATATGGCAAAATCACAAAACGATTGCAAACATGAACGATTCCTTCAGATTCTATAATGATTCCGCTATCTTAAACAATGCATTTGAATTTCCCGTACACCTTGTTTGGACTGAAATGCGTACTTTAACGTATGTTTTGAACATCCATTAGTTAAAAAAACGACGTTACGCCATCTAAAAGACTGTACGTGATAGAAGACGTCATAAAAATCAAATTGGCGACCGATTGACGTCATGCCAGTACTTGTAGTGATTGAGTTGTTGGCCAATCAGCTGCATGAATTTCTGTATTGAACCAAGGTGAAATCCACATTGTCCAAGGTGGAATCCACATGGCCAATGTGAAATTGTCCAAGGTAAACCCTATAGGTCCGAGGTAAGCTGTATAGGTCCAAGATAAATCAAATATAGACTGTATGAAAGAAGAAACGTCACCAGTATGACACCGACGCATTTCCATGCATAAATGCTATATATTGAGTAGTAAATTAATAATTACTAGTTAGCATTCAAAAATCTGATATGTTGTAATCGAGGTGTAGATTACAATGAGCTATTCAGAACCCATTTGTGAGCTCTAGTTCAAAGGTCAAGGTCACTCATGCTAAAACCTGGCTTTCTGCTCGTAACGTGATCTCCACTTTCATTTTTGGGCCAAGGGCGTTCATATTTGGCACAATTATTTCAAATGGGATGTAGATAACATTATACTATTCAGATAAACAAAATAACCTTGTAGTCAAGGGTCAATACCACATATACACCGTACTTTAAATCTATCAAAATCTGTTTTCCGCTCCTAACGCAAACTCTTCATTCATTTTTGACCTAGGGTGTTCATATTTTGCACAATGATTTCCTACGGGATGTAGATAACAATACGTTATTTAAGTTACCAGTATGTCCGTGAAGTCACATATACATAAAGCCTGTCTTGAACTTGCGACGCGAAATCCTCTCTCATTTTTGACAGTGTTTGTTCATATGCGACACAATATTTGCCTATCGTGTGTAGATTAAAACATAGGTTTCGAAATACTCATATGACCTTGGCTAATCTGTCTTATTTCTCGAAGCGCGAAACACTCATATATTCGATTTGTTCAAGTTTGTTCATTTTAACACAATGATTGGTGTGTGTAGATTATAACAAAGATTTAATTTCACCAGTATGACGTTGAGTAAAAGGTCAGGGTCAAATATACTTAAAACCGGCTTGAAACTCAAGCTACTTTTCACCGAGAGTATTCATAATGATACAATGAATGTCTATGGTCTGTAAATAACAACTCCAGATTGGGAGTCTATGGTTCGTAACAAATATTCTTATTTCAATTTTTGATTGTTTTTGTTTGTTTGACTTGATTCTTTACGTCCCATCAACAATCTTTCAGTTATAAAGGGACGGCTCTTCCTGGGATGAACCAGTACTAAGCTAGGATTAATGTTCTTGCTCAAAGACACAATGCAGTGACGCCGGTGAGGCTCGAACCCGCGGCCCTTCGGTCTCGAGTCAAGCACTCTACCACTGAGCCACTGCGCTCCCATCAATTTTTGACGGAGTAAGATCTGCAATATATGAAATATCTGCAATTTCACACAGGCTTAATGAATTTGGTTCCTTTCCTGTTATTTGACAATCACGTGAATTTCAGCAGTTATTTATTTAAACATGTCAGTTATTCTTTAGTTTAAACTTTGTATGAATACATAAAATAAGAAGCGCTTTGATAAATAGTTACTTATTTTATACAAAGTGATTCAGAAGAATGTCTATAGACTGTTTGTGAACTGTATCCCGTATCCACTGGACACTTTACAGAAATGTATATGTTTGCTTTGTTGCTTTACGTCCCAAGTCAACAGCTATGGTCATGGCGGGACGGTCAGTTCACCTAACCACACTTTTTTTCCTGGGCAAGCTTGAACAAGCAGTTAACCAGTACATTGTGCACATCGCTTGTAACTCACAACAATCCTTCTTGAATGATTCAGCGGAAGGGAGGAGAATGACTGTAGAAATGATTTTAATCAATCTCCACGAATGTATGGGACCAGGCCGGGATCGAACTCGCGACCCCTGTATCTACAGTCAGACTCGCATCTGTTGCCAGACACGTTACGGACTGCGCTGCAGACCTACTAATATAACAGATACCAGCCTATAGGCATTTTGGACATTGTATGATTATTAGAGAAATAACATGTTTAAAGTGACTTGGTCTGTAACTATTAACATTTTTCGAAATTTTTTCGGTTCTTTTGAAATCATTTGTCAAAAGAGAATTAAGTTATGTTTTCACAATAAATACGTTCAGAACAACCGAAAACTGAATGGAAAAATGAATTATCTGATAAAAACAGGTGATTTTTCTCTTGATAGGAATTATTTACGTCCCTCCAATAATTCTAGACTGTAGATTTTAACATAAATGCTGTTGTTTTGATAGTGATAATTTGTTAAGATTTACGAAAATGGTAAAATGTTAACCTGAATTTGAGTATTTCTACTGTATTCTTGAAAAATAGAAACATTATTTCTATAATTAAAAGATCAAAAGTTACAGACTCTGCAGCTTTAAGCCTCCCAGTATTTTGTTTTACTACCGTTCAAAGGCGGTGCTTCTTTTGAGGATCCTTTTTGTTATTTATGTTTCACGTTTGTCTTCTTTTAGTCCGAGTTTACTCTGACGTTTTAGTGGCTTTTCTTTATTTTGATATTTGCCACTACCGTCAGAGCAACTTAGCTATCGAAAATCCAGAGTTCTCTAAGCCAGTCATGGCTGGGCACGTTCAATGAAAAATAGAGTAACTGAGTAAAAGATTGGTGACATAAAAAATAGGGTAGAGTTATGGTTTATCTCTAAAAAAAGTCTTGATATTCATAATAGAAGTTACTCTGATGTTAGTGGCAAATAGCAAAATATGGAAAAGCCACTTAAACACCAGAGAATGCTCGGATTAGTCTTTATGATGTCTCTTTCTGATGATAAGCAGGCTGATGTTATTGATGCGTTTAACACTACATCCAGATATTTGGACGATATTTTAAATATTAATAATGTTTATTTTGACAATATGGTTAGTCAAATATACCCTTCAGAGCTCCAACTGAATAAAGCCAATAACTCTGATATGATACCGAAGCCGCCTTTTTAGACTTGCATTTGTCAAATTCTAATGATATTGTTTCTACCAAAATTTATGATAAACGTGACGACTTTGATTTTGAAATTGTCAATTTTCCATTTTTAGATGGTGATGTTCCTCGTTCTACATCCTTTGGAGTCTATATCTCTCAACTCATTCGTTTTGCTAGAGCATCTAGCTATGTTGATGACTTCAACACTCACATTAAATTGTTAACTCAGAAGCTACTTAAACAAAGCTATCGGTATCATAAACTTTGCAAAACTTTTTCAAAATTTTATAGACGATACTCTGATTTGATTTCTAAATTCCAAGTTGGACTTAAATCTCTCTTGCGTCAAGGACTTTCGGAACCTGATTTCTATGGTAACTTGGTGTATAAATTGAAGAAGATTGTTGGCTCTAATAATTTTTCAGCGCAGTTCATTAAAATAGTTTCTTATTATAAAAAGATTGGCTAGTCATTAACATTAGTGTATTGCAACAGGCGGCTTGGTGGTCAACCCAATCACGGTTGGCAACTTTGCTTTCCTCTTTGATTGCACGCCAGTCGGTCGGACTTCAGACTCTATGATGGTTCCGACTTAAGGACTTATCTATTGATGAGATGATAGGGGCCTGATGCTTTGGCTGTTTGTCCGGCCCACCTGGGTTTACCTTTTGGATTTCTATTGCTCGGGTATTCAGTTTTATTTACTATTTTGTCCTTATCTCTGCTTTATCTCCTTGTTAAATCTTGATTAATATGTTTTAGGAGATGATACATTGATAAGTTAGGGGTCTTTCATGCAAACCAAATATCTATGTGTCTTGATCCACATCTGAATTAAGAGTGAGGTTGGCGCTGTTAAACTGGTTTAAGCCCTCCAGTAAAATATTTTACTGACCGTTCCAAGGCGGTACTTTTTTTGTGGATCTTTTATGTTTTTTGTTCTGTCTTGTGTTTGCTATGTCTTTGTACGCGTCTGTTTACATGTGCTTTGTGGTCATCTGCTGAGAAAGGGCTGACCTATTGGCTCTCGTTTGTGGTGTCTAACTGTGAGTTTGTCACTTTCCCATAGGTATCCTGGGCCAGGTGTGGTACTTGATTGTATCGATTCCTGACCTTTGCACCATTTCTTACTTTTATTATACTGTCATGTCTGTCCCTTGCAGCCTTGTGATTACCTGTTAGGAAAGGGCTGACCTCTTGGCTCTCTTGTGTGTGATGATGTTTACTTGTGTTTTTGTCACTTTCCCAAATGGTGTCTGGGGTCAGGTGTGATACTTGTTTGAATCGATTCACGAGCTTTGCCTTCTTCAGCTCTTTGATGGGAAACGTGGTCCAAGACCTGATTTCTACTGAACATTCTACAAAAAGACAGACCTATCAATATCAATATGCACTTTTGATCATTTTATTTGTTTTAAAGTTAGGAAACGCGATCCAATGCCTGATATCCACTGGACACTTTACAGAAAGACAAACCTAGCAATATATCTAATATCAGCTTTTAGGCAAATTTGAACATTGCATCCGAGGATAGGACTTCCACTCGACATTTTACAGAAAGGGAGACCTACCAATATAACAAGGCTATTTTGAACATTGTATTTTTTGCTGTAGAAACATCAAAGTTTTGTTTGGAAACGGGGTCCGAGATATGATTTCCACTGGATATTTCACAGACGCATTTTTATTGTAAAAAAAACGAAAGTTTGTTTGGTAACGGTCCGAGATATGATTTCCACTGAACACTTTAAGGAACAACAGACCTATCAATATAACGGATATCAGTTTTAGTTAATTTTGAACATTGCATGTTTTTATTGCAGAAACGACAGTTTTGTTGGGAAACGGGTTCGAGGCATGCTTTATACCAGTACAACAGATACGATACCATGTTTTAGGCAATTTTGAACATTGTATTTTTATTGGATAATAAAAAATTTTATATTGAAACAGTCTGAGACATGATTTCCACTGGACAGTTTACAGAAAGAGAGACCTACCAATTTAACGGATACCAGCTTTTAAGGCAATTTTGAACATTGTATTTTTATAGGAGAAACAAGTTTTGTTGTGAAAAAAACGGTCAGAGACTAATTTCCACTGGACACGTTACAGAAAGATAAACATACCAATATAACGGATAACAGCTTTTAGGTAATTTTGAATATTGCATTTTTGTTGTTGGAAAACCTGGCCTGAGACCTAATTTCCACTGGACACTTTACAAAAAGTGGATACCAGCTATAAGGCACTTTTGAACATTGTATTTTTTAATTGGAGAAACATCAGTTTTTGTTTGGAAAAACGGTTGGAAACCTACTTTCCACTGGACTCAAACGGATACCAGCCTTTAAGTAATTTTAAACATTGTATTTTGTATTGGAGAAACAACAGTTTCTTTTTGGAAAAACGGTCAGAGACCTAATTTCCACTGGACACTTTACAGAAAGATACACATACCAATATAATTGATACAAGCTTTTAGGCAATTTTGAATATTGTATTTTTTATTGTTGAAACAACACTTTTGTTGTTTTTTTTAATTATAAATTTGAGCTTTACCGAAAATGGCAGGTCTCCATTTTGACATCAACCTTTAACTTGTTTATTCTTTCCTAATATGAATTAAATAGGCACTACCTATTTCCGTGCGTCCAAGTTTCACTATCCAGATTTGTATTTTGAAAGAAAAAATGACTTTTTGGTAATAAACATGATTTTATTTTTATTTTAATGACAATTTGACTTTTTGGTAATAAACATGATTTTAGTTTTACTTTAAAGACATGCCCATAAGTAAAGCATAGACATTTGCTATATTTACAAATAAAATAAAGTGTGTTGATCATAATTGGAGGACATATCTTATTATTGGTAACTTCTCATTGCATCGAATGGAGAGTATTTTCGTACAGCGAAACGAACGAAATGATGATGCAATATACTAAGGCCTATTAGTACCTGAAGAGCTCACCTGATATTGAGTCACAAGATCGCCTTGTTAGTGTTAAACTACGTCGTGGTCAACCTAGGCTTATTATTTAAAATATTTTGTATGGCTCACAAACCTCACATCCCCAATGCTACATATCAAAACGACCTAATGCTACAGACCAAGCATAATTTGCCTTTTGGTTTAAGAGAAGAAAATTCAAAGGGTTTTTACAATATATGGCCATGGTGCTCATTTTTGGTCAAGTTACCCGAAACAAAATTTAATATTGTTTTATCTAACGCATACTCCATATGAGTTCAGTCAGCCAAGTAGTTTCTAAGAAAAAGATGTTTTGCCTTGGGTGAAAGGTCAACTTTACATTTGGTACTTATATAAAAGTTAAGTTAAATAGTTCTGAGGAAATGTGAAGTTCCATACACAAAAAGCCATTATAGCTTTAAATTTGCATTATAATCCTCACATAAATAAGAGAGCCCTAGGGCTCTGGATCGCTCACCTGAATCCTGACACATGATGTATTGGTCTGTGATTTGAAGATTTTAGCTCTTATAGCCATTTTGTTCAGCCAAGCTGAACGTCATGAATAATTTTGGTAGAGGGTATCATGAGGAACATTTCTGTGATATTATTTTGAATTTGGACCAGTGGTTCAGGAGAAGATGTTGTTAATAGCCACTTCTCATCAGGAGCTCTGGTGACCCCTTCGTTCAGTGGAGAGGAACCATTTGTGCAATTTTGGTAGAGGACATTTAAGGGACAATTCTGTGAAATAATTTTAAATTTGGACCAGCGGTTCAGATGTTATTTAAAGACATTTCATATCTAGAGCTCTGGAGGCCCTTTGGTTTGGCGGAGAAAACCATTTGTGTAATTTTTTTGTTAGAGGGCATTATCAGGACCAGTGGTTCAGATGTCGTTTAAAGACATTTTATCTTTTGCTCTGTCGACCCCTTTATTTGGCCAAGCGGAACCATTTGTGCAATTTCTGTAGAAGCCTCATGTGGAACAATTCTGTGAAATTATTTTGAATTTGAACCAGTGGTTCAGGAGATGTCGTTTTAAAGATTATTCTTATCTAAAGCTTTGGAGGTCCTTTTTTTAGCGGAGCAGAACAATTGGTACACTTTGGGTAAAGGGCAGTATGATGAACAATCCAAGATGCATACACACACCGAATTTGGGATTCCTAACTCAAAAAGTGTAGGAGATATGCTACGGACACAATTATTCTCGAAGCGAGGTCAGAGGTCAAGGTCAACAGTGACCCTAAAATGGTACTCGACACTCTGTCATCCCAAGATGCATCCACACATCAAATATTGGATTCCTACCTCAAATAATGAAGGAGATATGCTACGGACACGATTATTCTAGATATGAGGTCACAGGTCAAGGTCACAGTGACCCAAATATGGTGTATGACACATTGCCATCCCAAGATGCATCCATACACCAAATTTTGGATTCCTACCTCAAATAATATAGACGATATGCTCCGGACACGAGTATTCTAGAAATCAGGTCAACGGTCAAGGTCAGTGACCTCAAAATGTTACGAGTTCCTCAGTTAGTCTAAGATGCATCCACACACCAAATTCGAGATGCCTTTCTCAAATACTATTGGAGACATTGCTTGGACATGAAAGCGTAACTGACGGACAGAATCGAGCAAACCTATACTCTCCCTAATCGGGGACTAATAATTTGATGCTACATACCAAATATCAGGCTCTAGGCAGTATGACTTCAGACAAGACGACTTTTAGTTTTCATCGCGCAAGTATATTCTTAGCCCATCTGATCTAGATATACAACGGACAGGAACCATTGTGAATAATTATTGAAGAGGGCCATAAAAGGATCCTTCCCGTAATGACGCCGTTGGTTGGTCTGCAGTGTGTGATTGTGGTATTTCCTGGTCATACTTATTTACTTTTTGGTCAAAATCCAATCAGCAGTTTAGGAGATGCCCTTTGAAGCAATTGTTGACGACGCATGACGGACGACCGACATCCAATGAACACAATAGGATCTAAGAACTATCCAATGAACATTCTTGTGACGCTTCTTAGTTTAGGGGATGTTATTTAAAGCAAATTGTTGACTGACAGATGACGGACATGAAAGGGTCACAATAGTTCATATTGAGCCTATGGCAAAGGTGTAATGGAATGCTGTTTTGATTTTTACTGTTATTGGACCACCAATATAAAATCTTGAATAGAGAACAGTCATAGGCTTTGTGGTTCCAGAGAAAACTATTCTTTCAAGGTATTGCCGTATTTTAGCCATGCAGCAATCTCGAATGTCTAAACAGTACCATTAAACTAGCTTTCCTCGCTTTATCCAATGGATCTCAATGTGATATCTGAGTAGATTTCGCCCAGCGTTTGAAAATGTTTGTTTGTTTGGTGCTTAACGACGCCTCAAACCTTGTGGGTCATTAGCGTCAGGTTTGAAAATGTTGAAAGACGGAGGACAGAATCGTTGGTATACTATATGCTCGCCTATAAAGCAGTTCAGGCTAAAGGTGATATTTGACCCACAGAGAAGCTTAAATATCGTTTTAGTGTCTAGCATATATCCTCACTTGCACAATCTGGTCAAGTTTATGAACTAAATTATTGGACTTAGAGAAACAATAAGAATTGAATTATTCTCAAATACAGCCAGTAGTTGTTGTTTTTCATAGGAAGATATTTGAGTACATCTTTCATGTTGCCATTGCAAACCAGAACCTTTTTTGATGACGTTTTGTGCAGAGAGACACCATTTCTTAAAAGCTCACATTGAGCACACTGTGAGCAGGAGAACTAATAACTACAGACTTTTACAAATGAAAGGATTTACCATGGCAACAGTGTTTAGATGCCGAGTTAGGGTTGTTTACCATCATCCTCTGATTTCTAACCAATGGTCGACCATACATAGTCTGGACAGTTTGTGGTACCTTAGCATGATTATCATTTACCTCATAGAGACGCCTTTTAACACCTTTGCAAATCAGGTAGCCCTGATCAAGGTCTACTCTGTTTGCTTATGGAAACATGATAAGATATGATCCTACCGTGACAAGTTAATTTCTTTGTTCTATGTATCAAGCGTGAACGTTTATTAATAAAATTATTCATAGTGGGTGGAGCTTAGCATGAATATTCATGAAGGAATGGGTATTCTGTGAGAAGCGAAATATTCATATTGTATACAAGTCAGCACACAAGCTTAAAATTGTTACTTTTCATATTGCAGAACAACGAAGGCTCAAGCGAGCCAGTGCAAATGCTAAGACTTGCAAGGGACTTCGCTGCTCACATACACAAATCATGGATGTAGGTTAAGACACAGACGCAGTTTAGACCTATAGCCCTGTGCAATTCTTCAACAGGGGCGTTAAAAGAAGGCATTTGAGCAAATGCTGGCGCTTTCGGAATAGGAATTGTCTGACCAATCAAGGAACGTTCAAACATCGTGTCCTATATTCAAATAAGCGTTTTAGATACCCAATGATGACAAGTGAAAAAGTGCGAGTTTATGTAATTTTCGGTTATGTTAGGAAATTGCTAGATTGGCTTGATAGCATGATGTCACAGTGCCACTGGTGTTTTTGCTGAGGCTTTGAGTCATTCTTCAAAAGGTGAAATGTTTACATGAGATCACCGGCTACACCGGTGCTTTGCCGTTACCAATGCTGAACTCAGATTGTAAATAACCATGAATGCTCTCTGAAATACTTAAAATTGGTTTTCGAGGTAACAAAAAATATACAAAACGGCACAACTGGTCCGAACTACGTATGCAAGGCTGAATGCTTACAAAAGAGAATTTATGTTGGTATTTTGGTGCTAGTCATGTGTTCGGCCTCGTCGTTACAGGATGAATTTTGATTGGCTGAGTCAGTCATGTGATATAAGTGTATGTGACTTGAATCCCAAAAGAAACCCGAAAAGTACGGGAAGCCTATGAAATTGGCTATACAAAGCGCTACGTGCATTACGGCCCTATGAAGCCAAAAACTGAAATTTGCTTTTCATCAATTTGAATGACCTTAGTGTAAAAGTCTAGTATTTATTTAACTTTTAGCGTTGCTATAGAAACAAAAATTGGCTGCCAAAATACGCTTAAAATAGAGAAATTGCATTTTTGACCTTTGAGGCTTTTGGAGGCCAATATTTTAAGAATTTGATATCAACACAGCTAAATTAAATATAAAAAGAAAAACCTTTTAATATGTTAGGTGTCTTGATAATTCTCATATCTTTTTGATATTTGCTCTTTGTTAATTTCTGTATCAAAAGTCTCTTATTGTTCCAAAACAATAATTTTCCTATTTTCAGCCTATTATATATTCTGTCGGCCATTTTTGTTACCACAGCAACGGTAAAATAGCCCCCTAATGCACTTAAATCTAAGCTATTAATGATAAAGTCATCTTATTGAGTTCTAAATTAAGTTCGATAATATTTTGAACGACAAGTAATATGCATATGCCACTTTTTAATGCCACGAAAGGCGAAATGACGCCATAACGTTACTTACGAGGTTTCAGCCAATATTAAGATTGCTTTGAGCAAGTCTAATTATCTATTTACTCCAGTAGCTATAGTTTGTCAAGTATATTAGCACATGCCATTACTTTCCCAAATGGTAGCCGCCATGCGTGTCGGTGAGAGGCAGTGGTTACATGAGTGTTAATATTTTTAAATAAACTTACTTATAACTACAGTAAGTACAGTAGATTGGAGTTCAGACAACTCGATTCCGTATAATTCAAAGTACAGTTAAACCTCCATAAAACGGCCACTCTCAAAAAGACCAAAAATTGGTTTTCAAGACTAATTATCGCTTAATGCAGGTCAAAAGTATTGGAGCATTCTGCAATACTCTTGACCTTCATTAAGCTACCATTTGTCATAAAGATCTTTGTTTTGTCTATTTTCGAGTGGCCGTTTTTCACGAGTGCTACTGTACTTGCGTAGATCAAAGTGACTTCGGGATACATTGCATTCAGGTAAAGATCTTTTATTTCTTGCATCAAAAGATACGTTGTTGTTACTTAAATGACACCAAGTTTATCCTAACCTATATAAGCCTAGCGTCCTTTTTGTCAGTGGATCCTAGGCAAACATTGCAGGCCCAGAGCGTCTGTATGATCAGGGTCTGCACTGTTTGCTTTCAGATTGTTCTATTAAAATTTGAATAAAATGAATAACACCACACCCAACCATCCTTAGAACGAAATGGACTGGTCCAATTGACTAAAATAGGAAAATTAATATGGGTTAAAATAAGAAATATGACAAAGTAAGAAAGGTGGCAAAGATCAGGAATCGATACAATCAAGTACCACAGCTGCCCCGAGATACCATATTGGAAAGTGACAAACACCTAACACAATCAAACCCCATAAACGAGAGCCAAGAGGCCAGCCCTTTTCCCGAAGGTGACCACAAGGCAGCAATGAACAGACGCGAAAGCATGAGAAACACAATACATAAATAACGCAAATGATCCACAAAAGAAGTACCGCCTTGGAACGGTCAGTAAAAATGGCTTAAAAATCATGTTTTAGTTTACATGTAGTTACATGTACATATTATTTACAAACCAGCCAATTTAGGTTCCATGTATACTTTTAACTCCAAGTGACAACTATGATCCTCAACCTTTAGGATAATTAGTTCAAACTGTTCAAACTGAAATGGAATTAAATTTAATTAAGCACTGATTCTATAAAATAGTCGACAAGATGTTTTAACGATTTAACTTACCTTCCAGGACATTGAACAAGCTTCCAAATGACGATATGCGCTAAAATATACTCATGTCCAATGAAAACGCACCACTCATCAAATGCGTATTGTTGTGGCCTATCAAAAGCTGTGCAAAAGTTAGTTATTTCTATTTATTATTTAAGACGAATGCAACGTCTTCGCGCAAAAATTGCAATTCACGTGGCTCCACTAACACATGATGTAACGTCAGCCTTAAAATTACGTTAATCGCATTTTTGGCGTAAACATAAGGACCCAACAATCTCGTTTCAATGTTTTCTGTTAGCCAGTAGATCCACTTTCATTTCTCCACAACGTTGACATTTGTGAGGCTACATCTAACACTACACTAACGCAAACAACGTCAACATGTAAATATATTTATTAACCGATGCGATATTTATTGTATGGTCATTTGAGGCTAGACAGACCAAATGAGAAATTCTGTTCGGTTTATGTGCGATTACCCACCCACCCACCCTCATGGTTCGAAAAATGTTTGGTTATGTAGACTTGAATGTTATATAGCAAAACGTTTTAAGATATTCCACGAATTTTTGTCTTTATATGATATTTGATTGGTTATCAGTTTCTTTCAGATAGGCTGTAAAATTGAGAAATTGGTTTTATGGATGAGTTGATGTACAATGTGTTTTGAACCTTGAGCTACTTCCTAAGCAAGGAACTACATTTGGAACGAAGGATGCTGGCTGGCTGTACATTTTTTGTTATGAAATTTTGTCTTATGAATAAAGAGAAAGTGCTCAGGTCTGTGCTTGCCATCACACACGTATATGTTGTTACGTTTTGATATCTTATGCTTTAAGATATAGTACAAAGAGGTATAGACGGTTATGATGTACAAGAAAAACGCTTAATACTGATTTTGCAGCATATAGGCGTGTACATCATAACAGTTGGTAATTCTAGGTAGTGTATCTGGTTTCCAAAAATTAAGAAGTCTAGGTAATAAATAATTTATGTTTCGTCTGAATGAAATGAAAGAGAACATAAGCCTAAATATGGCATGGTCCAACAAAACCTGACGTAAAATGTTTAATTGCGATTTCTACAGTGCTATTGTTCTACAAATGTTGAAATCTGTCTTACAAACATACGCACATGCAGAACATCACAAAAATCCACTAAAATTGACGTTGATCATTGACGTCATCTTTGATCGCGTCGCCAGTCATTGTTCTCGATGCTTGCATTTTAAATCTTCAAATATTTGTGTTCAGCTGTTGTTGCGAGTATCATCTTACATCAAGTTCAACACAGATACTCTCAGTTTTGAGTATACCAGCTTTTAGATGTTGACGTTTAGCCGAACGCTTTGCTGAAAAAAGCGCTGATACCCACGCTCCTTCGATTCTAACGACCCGCTACACGAGCCAGAAATTTTCTTGCTAGACCTTGTCGTTATTTTACATCAGTAAAAGAAGGATTCCTTGACAAAGTCTCTTTTACGCGTAAGTCAAAATGACGCTAGTGACGTCACATCGTGAGGTTATAGCCGCTTTCAAGGCAAGAGGGTTATTCCAGGCTATTAGATTCAGAGTTTCTTTGCAAAGTATTCAAAGAAAACCCGAGAATAATGCTTTTGAGAATTCTGACACATTCGCTGGCTGGTTTTGTGACTTTTTGTTTTGACGTTTAAACGCTTCCAGCACGGGTCGACAGCGATCATTCCATTGAAAGAACATTCAGTAACTTACGGAATTGCTACAGTACAATAAGACACAATTGCAAAAATAAAATGTTATATAGTCAGTTTTGTACGTGGTGCGTTTTCATTGGACATGAGTATACTTTAATTTTCTTAAATCTATTTCAAAAACTTGTGCAATAATACAAGAATTAGATCAGCGCATGAGAGTTTGGTTTTTATCGTTTCGTCAGATTTAAAAAAAATACCAGATACATGCCCAAGAATATTAATAGAGATTTTACTCACATAAACATTTCACCGACAAAGATATCTTGCTAGCCTGGGTTCCAGTCTGATCATTTTACTTTTCCGTTTCTTGTTCAAAAATAAATCGAAATAAATAACGGACTACCGATACATTTGATATTGTACATGTATCTTTTTATTCTCTTATTTTTTAGAATATTTAGCAAAAGAAAGAAAATATTGCCACAATATTGACGACTGGACCCAGGCTAATATATTGTCACTGCCATGCTGAACAGACAGCAAAAGCTAAATTATGTTACCTGTTATACGTAACAACATATTGGAATATGAGGCATGGTTTCATCACCAGACGGCTTCGTAGACTTTTTAAAATGCATATTTTACTGACATGGTCTTCAGAATACGAATTTGGATTGTAAGAAGATAACATGGGTTATGTACCTTAATGTACCTTATTAGTGCACAAGCGATACAAATTCTTTAAAAATAATATCTTTGCTTATCGCGAGAAAATAACCCATCGCGAAACTTCAATGAAGCGGACATGGCCAGCTCATTTACCACATGATTAATTCAAACACCCTAGTGATGCCCTAGAAAATGTATTTCCAGGGCCCGGAATTACAATGCCTCCTTAAGGTTAAGGAAGACTTATTTAAGTATTGATATTTCAACATGATATATTAAAGGAAAGCGCAACAAATGAAAAAACGTGAACTGTATTTGTTTAAGATGTGCCACACAACATAAATTTGATGAGAATAGGAAAATGGAGACGATTGAATATGAAATCTCTCCGTTTAAATATACCAACACCGCGATTTTTGTTTGCTTGAGAGCGCCGCCATAGTTTTTGGTTTGGTTACCGTTTTGTAAGCGCTTTACCTGGAGCGCGGGAGCCAGGACCCCGGACGTGACGTCATTTACGCTCATTCTGTGTGTATTGAGAATGTGTGAGACGCATTGTTTATGTGAGTCGGATTATATTGGAGTGTACACTTTATTATTATTTTGTGAGTATCATTGGTTTATATATTGAATAAAGATCGACTGGAATAAAAGACCTGAAAACTGGAGCTTAAATTATTAAACTCTGTAATAAAGAAATGAAAAAGTTACCCATCTTGTGTAACTTTTTCATTGCGCTTATTCCCCATTTTTTTTCTTGTCAAAAATAGATCAGTTGGTGAAATAAGTTGCGGGTCACATTGTGTTAACAAGATTGTACAACTAATGAAATTCATTTCTTATTCTAACGGTTAAACTTCGTTCAAATCACATGTGAACACAGATACTAGATTACACAGGGTCCGTGGCATAGATTGGGTAGCATATCTCTACACATTCTCGCAAATTTTGGCCGTTTTGCCAAAATGGTTAGACGAGCTTTCGTCGTACAACTGAAATAAATATCGTTTGCATAAAAAGTGTTAATGTTAACAAGAGTAAATGTATGTTTATTTTGTTGGATAAGCCTTCGAGAATAGGCTGGGACAAGTGCTTATTAGTGCTCTATTAAATATCCAGAGAAAACTTCTCAAAGATGGCCGATCTTTAGACGAGGTACCGTCCGTTTGAACTTAAAAAGTATCCGTTCTCATATATGTTTTTTTCTCTGTGATTGAGGCCCAAACTATTTGTAAATGCTTTATTGGCTTATTCATTATGAGTTTAATATTTAAAAGGAGTAGATCAAGCCTCGCAATGTCAGCAAAAATCATGTTGCGGTGGGGTCGGTTGGCGTGTACAATTTTTTGCAGATGTGTAAGGAAATGCGTTTATATTTCTTACAGTTCTGACTTTGTTAAAGTTTAACAAACAATTGAATAGGAAGCGTGAATGTGTTAAATATTTCGATATAAAAGACAATAATAAAGACCTCGAGTAAAAACGAAGCAAATTTGATGAATTGATGTGGATTTAAAAGTGATTGATTTAACACTTTAACACTGTGATAGATAGATAGATAGATAGATAGATAGATAGATAGATAGATAGATAGATAGATAGATAGATAGATAGATAGATAGATAGATAGATAAAAGGCCGTTAGACTGATATCGTAACTTTTACTTTGAATTCCAGTTCATCTAATTAGCTTCTCAAAATTAAATCCAATTAGTCCATAACTATTTTGACTACACATTATCACACGCTTGAGCTGTTTTTCTCGCTAATTAAATCAAAGTTTCAATACAAATGGACAGCTAATTTTGTTAAGACACAAGCGCTCCTTGCGCATGGTAAACCGAGCAGAAAATCGATGTGAGTAAGTGACGTCACTGGTGTAAAAACATGGCGGCTACCTCGGGCGGATTCCAACGCGAATTTCGTAAATTTGAAATAGCGATAGTTGATTGAATATATACTTTTTAAGCAATTTCTTTGCTTACAAATTCTTTCCAAGATATAGTCCTTTAAATTATATCAGCGGTTACGGTGTATTGCGCTTTCCTTTAAATGTTAAATAAATTGCCAGAATCGATGCAGTACTTGTGGTTAAAGATATCATTTGGGTCTACAGAAAGAATGAAACTATTTTGATTTTAATCAGTTTGGAACGTTGTTTTTGGCATCCTGAAAAATCACTACTTAACTTAAGTCTTCCTCAACTTTAAGTGACTGTCACACCTTACCGGGTGCCCGTTCACATGCGTTTCTTGTCAGTTCCTCGTGCGGTGAATGCGTTCCGTGTCAGGTAATATCCGTTTTGGCCGGTCTTATCCATTGGCAAGGTTTGAACATGTTCAAAACTTCGAACGAACGCCACCGGATAACGATGTTCGGTGGATGAACGTTTCTTGTGCGTTAGTATGCGGTTTGTCCGGTTCTCGTTCTTATCCGCATATATCTTTAGATAAGCTCAAAACGAAAGTGGAAACGTGATAAACTGACAGCTTTCTGACATGAACAGATTAAAATGTAACACAGCCACAAAATCACAAACAAACAAACAAACAGTAAATAGGTGAACATAAGAAGTTAAGGCTCAGACACAGACCAACCATTTGTACACAGAGGAAGGCAGCCAAAGTTACAGAAAGAATACAAAGAGTAAACCAACAAGTCTCTAATTACGGAATGAGTCTGAATGATTTCGTCGTACGAATTCTAGCATTTCAGAAAGTTTGTTGTCCTGGTGAAGAAGGCTGAAAAGTGTGCAGCACACGTTACGGTTACGTCGTCTGTATTTAGAAGAAGAAACGCCTCATCGATGGCCCCAAATTCTTGCTACGTGTAGATGGTTACATAACAGACTTACCGACAGTATTTAATTCCGAAATAAATTAAACACACTTCACTATAATGGCACATTTAGGTGGAATAAGCTTCAAAGCTCTTTGGTTATCTCGAATTAGCATGCATTTGCCTTTTCAAACCTACATATCACACCTAGCTACAGGAAATATTGAAACGTGCATCTTTGCGCTGGCAGTCATACCCCTAGTACTGCTTCGAACACGTCATCTCATATGATCACTTGTCAAATCCAAAAAATCCATTATTTTGAAATTCGGCTGTATCTTAAGTAACACACTCATTGTCATTAACAAGCATGTTTCATTGGTCACTAGTTCGTCATACTTCAAACTTTTCCACAGAAAAATTACAACTGCCAATAAATGGCACCAATCTGTAACGAACAATAAATAAATAAATGTATTTCACGCGCGGCAAAACTAGGTTTATATACTTAAACGCAAAAGAAACGCAACTCTTTCAAAAATAGTAGTTCCTACTTTTTCATCAAAATAATCAACCTGCGATAATGAAATCGCTATGTAACGTTATTTGCCTAGCACACAACACCAAAAATCAGACCGCTGTGACTTTTGGTTGGTAAGCTGAATCAAGAAATGTAAGGCAACCCCCATTTTTAAAGTCACAAAGTTAAAAAATTGTGCCTATTTTGCGAAAAAACATTTTAAACCAATATCGGTTTTTGAAAGCAAAAGGGCAGACAAAACCAAATCAGGTACTTTTATGTTTCTGTCAGCGTTCATTTTGTCAAAATGACGTTTTTAATTTGTTTTGCGTAATTGGCTATTTTATCCAAACAAATGCTATTAATCGAAAACTTTAAGTGTCACCATATAGCCCTCAGTACATTGCACAGAAGACATAAGTATCGCGACATGATCGAACATAATGTGTCTGTAATGGCTGTTTTAAAAAAAGTAGGTTGACGTCAATAAAGAAACCCAGCAACGCAGCGACAGGTAGCGTTGATAATCCATAACTTCCAAACCGTTTTAGTGTTTTCCTTTAGTTAAGACATCTGGCTATTAGATCAAGCTGTTTGTTTTCAAATCGAATGAGGCATCACTTTTTTAGACGTCATTTGTTGAAATTAACTGACGTCATCATAACGCCAGAATGGAAATTGAGATCAAAACCATTTTACGGCAAATCATTACTCAATGCGCAGGAACACAGGATATAATTAAGAAATTAACCTCATGCGATCCATGTGGAAGAAAAATTGGATTAAAAACGGTTGCGTTTCTTTTGCGTTTAAGTATAAAACACCGTTACTTTATAATTTTAACTCCGTTAATTCGAAGTACCATTTAACTCGGATTGCGGATGACAGGGCGTATAATTTATGAACGTACAAGTCATACTTGTCTCCAAGTGCATATTAAGTCATATTTTCTTGGTGTTTCATTGAAACGTCTCAGGGATGGGTTTCTTTCAGAGGTGTACAACCGCGTGAGACGTACAAAACATGAGACCTGTGCAATTTTGCACAGGTCTCATGTTTTGTACGTTTCCCACATGTTGTCGGCTTGTGTAAACGGTGCATTTGATTGAACTATCAGTCAAAAGCACATGGGAGTTTGGTATTTATCGCAACGACGGCCCAGGCGAGCCTGTGCATATGCACAGACTCACCAGAGCCCTCGCTGCTCGCATACACAAAACATGGATGTGGATTAAGACTCAGACCAAAGTTAAGACCTCTACCCCGTGTGGGTCATGTGCAGAGGAGGGTCTTATGGAATAGGATGCGAAGTGCTTGTTCTTAGAACAGTCACACGATAGTGGTGTTTGAAGGCAGACTTGCAGCATAATCATGAGCATAACATAATTATCGTTTGAAAGTTACAAATGCGCATATCAGCCAGCACATCCGCGCAGGCGGCTATCCGGCATATTTTAGTTGGCTCTTAAGTTTTTAAAAAATCTAAATACCGGATATCACACCGAGAAGAAATGTGACCCATTTATTGCTTCAACCACCCTTTTCTTGTTTTGAAGCTTGTTTTAAGTTATTGTTTCTTATTTTATTTGTGTATGTGTATATTTTCAACCATGTTTTTGGTCATTTTAATAATTTTTGAAAGCACATACCAGCCTTTACCAAATGAGGAAATGAGCAGCTCTATCGGGTGCTTTATAGTAAATCTGCCTTAAGGAGTGACTCAATAACTTTAACTTATGAATGATAGTGTTATTTTCTAGGACGTGACACGTTATTTTCATTCATGCTTTTTTTACGCAATCAGAGGCTCCAATTAGGGATAAAGTATAAAAATAATATCCACTATTTGCGATGCCTATTTTGCATCTTGGATTTTGTTATTTTCGAACAGAAAACAGCACATCCGCGCAGTCTGACTGGCACCTTTGTGATTATATTCCCTCTGGAAGATATGCAGATTTCAAATAGTGTTGTCTCTGTGGCTGAACGAGCCGGTTAAAGTCATGGGCGGATCCAGAGGGGGGACAGGGGATCCGGACCCCCCCCCCCCCCCCCCTGGAAAATCACTAGTGGCTATAGTTCCTTAGAAATACTGGTACGGACGGCCATCTGTGAAATACGTTGATGACAAAAAAAAAAAAAAAAAAAAACGTTGCCAGGACATGACGGAATTTTTTGGATCGGCCCATGATAGTCTTACCTGGTAGGATTTTTCTCGCGGGGGGTCTTCCAGTACTAAGCTAGGATTAATGTTTTGTTTCATTTGATTCTTTACGTCCACTCAACAATCATTCAGTTATGCGGGACGTGTCTTCCTGGGTTGAACCAGTACTAAGCTAGGATAAATGTGTCTTGCTCAAGGACCACAACGCAGTGACGCCGGTGAGGCTCGAACCCGCGGCCCTTCGGTCTCGAGTCAAGCACTCTACCACTGAGCCACTGCGCTCCCCTAGGATTAATGTGTCTTGCTCAAGGTCATAACGCAGTGATGCCGGTGAGGCTCGAACCTGCAGGCACTCTACTACTGAGCCACTGCGCTCCCAATAAAATTGCTTTGATCGGAGAAATCAATGCATTCTAAAGCACCTTATCTTTAAACATGTCAGCATAGTCTTCAAAGTTTTGGTAACATGCATTTTGATTCATTGCACACTTTTATAGAGATCCAAAGCGACGCTAACGATGGATACCAACGATTCTTGTTGGGGTTTTTTATTACAAAAAAAACTCAATTTTGACGGAAAATGCGGTCCGCGGGTTTGGCGATTTCAATGTTTTTCCAGCTCCTCCAATGAGGACATATACATATCTCCAAATTGGCACCAACACGTCATTTGCTTAACCCCTTCTTGGTCAACAACAAAAGAATTTTTGCCGCGACATGAAATTTCCAACAATGTGGTACGTACGACCAGAAACAGCTCAGACCAGCCTGCGCATACGTTTTTGCTTGAATATTCTTTGACTGTTAAACCCCCCAACATCTTAAGACAAATTCTGGACCCTTTTCACACAACAATTTCAACATTTATTCAAAGTTGCAGTGAAAATAAAGTGACCCAATGTGCTTTTTGTTGAGCTCACCACCACATACGTCGACAAAATACCGTGATTTTTTCACTAGCTTATCCCTATAAGAAACAGTAGTCTTTATTTATAAGGTTTATTTATATCACATACCCTTGTTTACGCAGTTAGTGGTGCTTAACTTTTGACGCTGTGTATACATTAAATTGGGCCTCGTCGCTTTGCTGTATATGGACAACAAAGGCGCAGCCCAGCCTGCGCATCCGCACAGTCTGATCAGCGCTTTTCTTATGCGTCTGTTCATTGAACGCGACGTGGCAGAAAGCATATCTGATACGATATCAGATTTTTTGTGAGTTGATTTTTTTATCAATTTGATATACACCGGCGTGATTTCACCGCTAAGTTTAGAAAGACGGGATGGTCATGGTCAAACCAGTGTGCGCATGCGCACACGTTAATCAAGTTCTCAAAACATCTCCGTAGAAAAGTGACTCGAAGTTTAAACTATCGGCAGCGTATAAAGAGTTCTCAAAGAAACGCTATCTAGGTTCTCAACAAACACATAAAACAGTGTACGAGATGTCGATACTTGGCATGAGCAAAAAGCCTCGTTAAAACGTCCGCTCTGGCGTAAAAACAGGGCGAGCAAATTTACAGTAAATAACTCAATCGCAAATGAAATATATTGGAGTGACCATATAAGAATTGAGGGACCTGTCCCTGTTGACGTAAAAATCACAAAATATGAAAAATGGGGATTCAGCGAGGATCAGACAAGGGGTCTCTCACCTACGTAAACCGCGAGAAAGAGCCACAGAACACTAACAACCACAAGACAGCAGGAAGACAATTTAAGTTAAGCAACCAGCTTTATTGTCAATTACAAAGCTAAAATGGACACTAAGCATAACAACTCAAGGACCAAAGAACCTCCACAGACAATGGGACCAACAATAAACAATTCATCAACAACAACGGAATCGCCGCCATAGAACGGACAGCAGCATAAGCAACTGTGGAGCGGGGGAGGGGTTGGGGTGTCTTAAATGCATTTTACTCGTACACTGTACCTTATCTTCGCCCTAGAAAACACAAAATGATTTCAACAGCTTATAATTCATAAATCCTCAGCATTATTTCAAGGAACTTGATTGGCATCAGTTATATATTTATTATCCAGATAATTGTAGTTCATGTTCATGCAAATGGTTTTCTTTAAAGTTCACCCAGCGTGTCACAATATCGTAAACGGTATTAAACCAGGAAGTAACTCTAAAAAGACTGATAAAGTGATAAGCATGCTGTCGATTGCTCAAAAGCTGTACGTTGGGCTTTAAAGTGATCAATGTGAGATGTATAATTTGTTCATACAACAATGTGGCGAAAGGTATCCGTCTCCTTGATAAAAAAGCAATTCTTGTTTATACAGGAAAAAATTCATGCAAGTAGCTTTTGAAAGATATATCCCATTAACCCAACTTTGAGAAGTAAATGGAATTAACAAGCAGTTTGTAAGGACACGGAACCCTTTCATTAGTGTTCAGTAACTGAAGAGTTTGATCGTGACCGAAAATTGTAAGGTTAAAAATATCATATTGCAATAAAGAATAAAAATGCTAATATACAATAGGAGCGGAAGTGGACTTTAACCCTAAAGAGAGCCCCCACATACGTCATTATGCAATACTCGAGTAAAACTACAATTTGTTTGCTCATGCGTTCTCGGACCTGGTGTCACGATAAGTAACATTGCAAATATAAAAGAGTAAAATTTAGAACACTTTTAGCATGCTTGGTAAGTAATAGTTATACCATGGGTTGTCCGCCTGTACGTGGAGATAATCCACGAGCTTTAGCGAGGGGATTATCTTACGTACAGGTGGACAAACATGGTATAACTATTTTATACCACCTACATCAGTGTAGACCTTGCACATCACGAGATATATCGTGCTAAAGGTCGCAAGGGTGGTATAATTTTTCATGTTTGATGGTTTTTTCTTCAAAATTAACCCTTTTCAAAGCAATTTTTCAGGGATGCTATCAGAGTGTTAGTTTGAATCCAGATCACGTTCTGTCGGTCGTTGAGCTGGGTGTAAACTGTTTGCACAGTTTATCAGCAGACGACAAAAGTCGCCGTTTGCAAGGCGAGAGTTAAGAACATTTTTCACGGCCCACGTAATGGAACATTCTATGAACTACGTCACGCCTTTTTCACGACAGGTTAAGTGTCCGCTTTTCTCGTCTGCTTGTGGCATTTGCAAACAGTTTGCTTGTCAAAAGGTCGGGCCGGATCTGGCTCCAATCTGTTTGACACTCTGATCGTATTCCTTAAAGACCTTTTTTTGAAATTGAATTTTGAGAGAGAGAAAAACATCAACAGACGACAAAAAACATTCTTCAGTGAAGATCCAACTATGGCACCAGTGCAGCAGGAAGAGACACAAGAACACAGAGACGGACACACACACGCACATATAGATAGATAGATACTTTATTATCCTCCAGATATGGAGACGCAAAGATCTTCATCACGAAACAAGAACTTTCAACCCATATAAGCTAGCATCTTTTTATGGGACATAGGCAAACAGTGCAGAACCAGATCAGACACCGCATGATCCGGTGTTTGATCAGGATCTATATTGATTGCTTATAGAATTTTCTAATAAAATTTGGAGAAATACGAAAATTACCAACCAACGCCCCTAATATTGGAAATTGTATCCACCTACTGATAAGGGTAGGCAAGTCCATTTGGCTTAAATGGGTTAAACACGAAGCTCTCATGCACAAAGGGAACAAAAATATGCTAAGATCTTAATGGTCAATAATGTTATTGTAGACTTATACCAGATTCCTTCTTATAATGTATTTTTAAATACCATTGGCATAAAGGTAAGCATATTGTGCTTCCAACGAACAAAAAAAAAAACCTGATAGTCTAACATAAAATGCTTTTAACATTAGTCGACCATACTTATTTAGAGTCAAAAACCGAAATTTTGGTATTCCAAAACATATTCATTGACTCAAAAGAACGGGTTTTCTCGGTCAATTCTCAGTATGCAAAATGCCAAACTTCGATGCTGTGTACAAACAACGGATAGGAAAGGGCTAATATTTTCAGACTTTTAGACCAATGTTCCCTCTAAGTTGTAACAGCAAAGTTTGACATGTCGGACGATCTGATAAGGAGCATTTGGAAAGCAAAAATGTACAAATTTTGGTCATGAAATGGGTAAGTGAAATGCAATTCATGCAATAATATTGTCATTTGACTGTCTAATCTGTCCCCATTTGCAGCCAAATATTGCTTGGTGATATGAGAAGAATCTTTGTGGCATTTACAGACGATAAGATACAGGAAACAGGATTCCTAGCCATTATCCAAAATGCAGCCTAGTCTCAAAATCGTCATTGTTTAAACCCATTCAAAATTGCCCGCCAAACAGCTATGCCGGTGTGATTTAGCATGGTTGATTATCTGCAAACTTTGACAGACAGTCAGCAAAATCATTCCCGATTTTTGAAAAAAATCAACATTTAGGTTTTCGGAAGTGTTAGTCTCAAAATCGTCATTGTTTAAACCCATTCAAAATTGCCCGCCAAACAGCTATGCCGGTGTGATTTAGCATGATTGATTATCTGCAAACTTTGACAGACAGTCAGCAAAATCATTCCCGATTTTTGGAGAAAATCAACATTTAGGTTTTCGGAAGTGTTTTAGTAGGTACAATTCTCACGTTCCTATGACGTCATCAAGATTTCTAGAGTTCAATTCACGAAGACTGAGAAAAAGGTCATTGAATATTCATATGTCTCGGGTCAATTTTGACAAACAATATATTGTAAATTTGAAGAAAGAACTTGTCGATTAAGAAAGAAAAGTAGAAATCACTAAGCACGCATTTCACATGTACAAATACATGTGCAAGTCATCGTTTCATGGCCACTAATTGACCCTGATTGGGGTGTGAAAATAGTGCGCAGTTAAAATCGCAAAAAAGTGCGCAAAAGTTATCATCGTTAATTGCAAAAAGTGCGCAAATGTAAGGCGCCCGAGTAGAGAGACCCTTTAATCAGAGGGATATTATCATATCATTGATTTGAGCTTACACTTAACAAATAATCCATTATGCAACACACAGTCAAAGACTTTCAAGACATCTAAAAAGCATACGCAAAATTTTCTGTGGGTTTCCTTTGCATTTCAGCATTAAAGCCGACATGTACATATTGCAGCTAAAACCAGTCCTTAATCCATATTGGCGTAAATAGTGAAGTTTCAACTGCTTGATTTGCTCTATTGTAATTAGTAGCGGTTTTGGATTTCCAGCCTCCCTTATGTATAGTATTTATAATGTCTTTCTTCAGACCTTTCGAAATGCGTATCTGAATATAGTAATACTAGTTACACATGCAGAGTTTTGCCTCCATTTTCAGGTGTTCAAGGAAGATAACATTATATAGTGACGTCAGTAAAACCCGCCTCATCCATAGTTTACTGATTTCTTAGTAATGTTATAAAAGATTGGTCAGCCACATACTGCTTATTCGTGTTGAGTCTGATCGAGGTTCGAAGTGAGCTTTAATTTGACACCACAGTGTCGTGGTATTCTGCTGACGTCATCCAGGTCATGGCACTATTCATCAATTGCTTATGATTTCAATTTGATTTTGTACCCAGCATGTACAAAATCATTTTTAAATTTTGGATAGATTTTTCAAACAACCATAAAAAGTATATGAGTATGACCAGGAAATGCCAAAATAACACAGTGCAGACCAATCCACGGCACAGAACACTAGCAGTCACATGACATCAAAAGACAATTAAAGTAGAGCAACCCAGCGAGATGATTACAAAACAAGAAACGACACCAAGTATTACAAAACAAAAACAAGGACGAAGCAATTAGGAACAGAACCACATACAGACTATTGCCTTCATTTTCCAGGTGCTCATGGAATATTTACATTTTCGAAGCAAGTCTTTAAATCATTGGAATTTTTTAGATTTTCGCAACCTTTGAAAAACATACCTTCACGTGTATCAAGGACACCCTTGACTATCCCGAGGCCTTTAGAAGCAAGAATAGACATTGTTTGTCGTGGAGGACCCTTTGTTTAGCGTTGGGAAGGTTGCAGGGATGGGTTGGGGTCAGTATTATAAATCTTACCAATTATGATGAAACACGATTCGACGGATATAGAAGGGGCACAAATAGGGGTTGAATGAAGTCGAAAAAAACTATATCGGGTTTCAACTGATTGAAAATGGCCCTTATTGCAAGCAAATTTTGAGTGCGAACAACAGAGTCACAGATCCGACAAGACATTCAAATGACACGCTGGAACAAAATGTCATGCTGCGCAAAATTGTTCAAACCTATATCCCGCCGACAGGTTTCCTTGCGTTGGTCAATGAGTTCAGAATTGAATTTCACAGAATGGGTGCTATATTTGTATAGATTTACCGGAGTCGTTGATACATGTTGGTGCTGTAAACATGGTAAAGGAATCTTTCAACTCGAAGAAATACAATCCAACTTTTCGATTTTTCGACCACATTTAGGACAACCCCATACAAATCTAGATTCGAGCTGATATGTGTGGACTGATCTGGACATTCACTGTAGGGTTTATACTTTCAAAGGGTCGTTTTCCTGGTGCATTAATCAGGTACATCGATATTCTATTTTGAAATACACTAAAATATATAACCTTGAAACATATTTGCTAAATACACACCTTGGGTATTTCAATACCACGAGACATTTATTTGTTCCACAGGATGTTGGAAAAATACTGTTTCCGATGATTGGTTATCAAGCTGACATTGTACATCTCTTTGACTCAGAATGCGAAGGTCAGTAGGTTTTTTTTTCTTTTTTTCTTTTTTTGTTCTTTTTGAAAATAGTACTGTATAAGATGTGACGAAAGATATAATAATTGTAGGAGTATTTTTAACTCTTTGCCTACTAGTGTCGTCTGCTGAGCTGATATAAACCTACGCAAACAGTTTGGACCCAGGTCATGACCGACTGACTGATTGTCGGTCCTGATCTGTATCAATACCGTTTGACACTCTGATAGTGTTCCAGGGAGATTCTTTTTGAAAGAAATAATTTTGAAAAAAAAGTCACCAGACGACAACTAAAACATAAAAAACTACACAGCGTGCATTTTCAAGGTGTACACACACAATGCATGGGCGGATCCAGAATGGGGGCAGGGGGTCATACACCCCCCCCCCCCCTGGAAAATCACAAGTGGCTTAAGGTTTCCTTAGAGATTCTGGTACGGATCCGAGTGGTACAGACCTCCCTCGAGAAGCAATTGGACCCGGTCGGGTCCAATTGCTTCTCGAGGGAGGTCCGTACCTCGGGTCCAATTGCTTCTCGAGGGAGGTACGTACGGCCCTCCGTGAAATACGTTGATGGCTAAAAAAGAAGAAAAAAGGACCCCACCCCCTTTACGGAATTTTCTGGATCTGCGCATGAAACGTGAATTCTATGCAACTTTACACAGGTTTCGTAATGTGCACGTTTCTCGCGAGTGTATCAATACATGTAGCACACATTTTGAAATGTTTAATTTCTAAATACGCTGTCAGCTCATTCTAAAAAGAATTGGTAAAGCGCATCTAAATCTCTATAGCAAAATTATATAGAAAGGCAAATCTACTCCTTTAATATATAACAATGTGTCAGCGGCAAATTTGATGTTTTTTGTAATGCAGAAAAAATGCTAGTTTGACTTGAAAAGCGATTTGAACCCTTTGAGCGTTATTTTTAATAATAATAATAATAATAATAATAATAATAAGTCTTTATTTTCAGAGGGTTACACATTTAGCAAAAACAGCTAATCTTCCATGTGACCCTTTATAACTTTACAGAATGACTAACATAGAAAGCATTAAAATCAAATTATTTGAATATTTGAGTCCATAACCACAAATAATAAAAAGCCAAAATAAACAACAAGCAAATTCAGAGAATTTATGTCCCCCACGACTAAATAAACGAGTGAAACTAACAGAGTACCCAAAACAGGATTATAATCTGAGAATTTTATCCTAAAAAGCACATTCATATCTTGAAAAAAGTGACTAAACTCAATTTGTGAAAAAAGTAACTAATAGAAAATATAGATTTACATTTATATAAGACCATACAACAAATCTTCCTGTTTAATGTAAATGGTTAAAACTCATTTTCAATCCAAGTAACACTCATATCAAATGTTTGTCGTTGTCTGATTCTGTGGTAATCATCGTTTTAACTCGCCTTCTTCCAACCAGTAGAATCATCACACAGTATTTCAATTATTTCCTATTGTATAATTTTACCACCAGTCCACTCAAAATCAATGAGCCATCATCAACTTTCCGACTATGCCATTTATGACTTGGAACATTCGGAAACTAATATGAATGCCTGATAGTTGGCTGTTTGAACACGCATTTCAAGTGATACTCTGCAAGTAGGAGAACGACTAAAACTAAGATGCCACCAAAAACAACGAGTAACTGGCCCGATGTACCTTGATATTTTTAGTGAATAAGCTGGTTTACTCTGATTTAGTTTGCCTTTCCATACATGCAACACACACATTTTCACCTAATAATTTCTCCAGACACTTATTATCTTTCCCCGAGCGTTCAAAAACTTCTATGAAGTCTTAGTACTTCTGAAGTGCTGAAATAGAGGTAACTCTTTCCCTTCAGATGAATGCGCTTGATTTATCACAGCAGGTAAAGCAATGCAACCCAGAATAAACAGAGCACAAATAAGACCCTTGCACTTCAATGATTTACAAGGTTTCAACAATCAGAGCTCTAATTAAAGGATGTAACATGTATAACTTTACATAATGAATGAGCAAGGGAATCGTCTTGACAGTATACTTTTCGATTAGACCTTCAGAGGCAAGTGTTTTCAATTTCAGCCTTTCAGATCATGAAATGGGACAACCTTATCAAATTGTTTACTCTGTAGAAAGTATACAGTATTGAGCACAATATAGACCTACTGGTTATCCTATTCTACACATAGTTCAGTTTCCTTTTTTAATGCACTAGCTGATGATATGCCTACAACAACTGAGAAATCAAAAGTTTTACATTCTTTTAAGGCTTGCTTCAAGGTACTGACAACAAAAATGAACCAGTTGCAAACACAATTGATGGCAATGTCCAACTTGATGTCCTTTCTCATATACCAGATAGCAGAAATGGTATTTGACTGTCTGCCAAAATCATCAAGAGTAATGACTTTGTTACAGATATATCTAAAGAAAACTCAATTAAGTTCTTTTGGCGCAAATATTGTGGAACATCAAAATACTTTTGATCTTGGAACTGAAGACTTAAGCACCAAAGGACTGGAAAGAAACTTTCCATGATAAACGATGTAAAGTAAAAGCAGTCTTTAAAATTTCTGTTTGACCAATGGTAGAAATCTTAATGTATGCTAAGAGGTACATGGTAGAGACATATAATCAGAGCAAAGATATCACTTGACTAGTACGGCTGCAGAAGCAGCTGCAGTAAGATTGCTCTTGCCACTTCACAGAAGGAGATATATACCAGAGTCATACCCAATTGTATGCATATATGTGAAACAGCAATAAACACTGTCCATATTTAATTAAATGTTTGATCCAATGACACTGACATGCTGTTTCTGCTTTTGAAGAATACTAATGATTCAAGTTATAGATCAGTCATTTTGTTTGATACTGGCACAGGCCACACATACAAAGAAAATTAAATTTAGTCCTTTGAAGGTAAAAGATGAGGAACACCGGAAACGCTTATAAGTGATGTTTGTCACAATTACTTTTTTAAAAAATGTAATTTTAATTAATGTAACGTACATAGCACCATAGAAAGCTGTATTTTTTGTTTTTGAACGGTATTCAACATGCAAACTATATGAAGAATTCAAATAAAGAGATAGTAATGTCTTCTCTCTGTATCTCAGATTTCTTATTCTTAATTTGATATGGTACTATATGTAACCTGTTGGTACAGGATAACCCCCTGGTTTACAAAGTGCAAACATCTCTTATTTGATGCAGCTTGAACTGTTCTTTAAAAAAAGGATATGTCTGCATATATCCCAAGGGGGTGAAATGGAACAGGACTGTACTTGCAGTCCTAATATTATGTGATTATTCTACTGGTTGTGATGAAATGGGTGATTATTTTGCCACAGAAGCAGACACAATGATAGGCATTGTATGTAAGGTTTACTTGAATAAAGATATGTTTTGAATACTTATATTTAATAGGAACATTTATTAAATTGTCTTATTTAAATGTGAAACTATTATTTATTTTCTATTTGTATCTCTATAAATTTTAGTATAATACGCACTAGGAAAAATGTGATAAAACGATTATTTATAACATCTGTAACACATATCTATGGGCTTATTTTTCAGCAATGACTATAATTCCTAAGACTAAGGCACCTGAGAGGCTAGAGATTTATAGGAAAACATGTGAAAAATAGTAGTTTATTTCTGAAATATCATCTCTTACATCAGGACAATTTCTTGCTCATTTATTATGCCATGTAACATATGTTACATACTTTAATAAGTGCTCTGATCCTGACGTCAAACTCGCAAATCTAGGAGTCTTTATTACATTAGCAAGACAGTCCCAAAGAAGTAAGATGTCCACCAGTGTCATTTTTTTCATATAGTTTTTCTTTCAATAATATATATCAAAATTGGCTACTTAAAATTGGGGTGGGGTTTTTTTAACAGCTCATATAAAACAATACATTTAAGATATAAAAGTAAGCTTTGTTTTTATATTAGTCAAATGAGTATATTAGAAAACTAAGATGAAAAACATTTGGAAAAAGCACAAATCGGCTGTAAAAGTAGTAAATAATGTTAGTCACAATTACAACTTTCAAAAGAAATTTAATCTGTGTAACGCACATTACAACATTAGAAGCTGTAAGTATGTTCAAAATGCTTCTTTTCAGTAACTTAGGCATCTAGCTTGCAAACTAAATAAGAAATTTGAATAATTAGAAAGTATAATATCTTTTTTCTGTAGCTCAAACTTTCATTTTTTCATTTTTTACTTAGTTTGTTACAGTTACATATGTAACATTTTGTCAGAACTAACGCCCCGGAGCACAGGCTGCAAACATCTCTTTAAGGACGCGGCTTGAAATTCTCTTTATGATAGGATATGTCTGCACAATTCCTTAGGGGATGGAGCTTGGTATCTTTTAGCTTGAGGTCTAACATATCAAGTCAATTACATGCGTAGGGCCTATATTCCAACTAGGGAGACTCGTAAAGTTAATTTCGGCCTTAGAGCTAAGAGCCTGACATAAGAAAAAGACCAGGCCAAATTCAAATTTATAGCTAAGAGCCTGGCTAGAGAAAATATCCAAGTCAACTGTAGACTTAGAGCTAAGACACTGACTGGAGAAAATCAGTTAGTCTATTCGTAGCTTTCAGACTGATTAGAAAAAATGACCAATTTAAAGCTTAGAACTAAGAAACACATCAGACAAAAATGATAAGGTCGAATCTAGGCTTGGAGCTAACAGCCTGACAAGAGAAAATGTCAAAGTCAAGTCCAAGCGGCTTATAGTTTGACAAGAATAAATGGCCAAGTCAATTCCAAACTTAGGGCAAAGAGCCTGGCCAGAGACAATGACCAAATGTAATTGCAGGCTTATAGCTTGACTAGAGCAAATGACCAGGTCAATTCTACGCTAAGCGCCTGGTCAGAGAAAATGACCATGTCACTTCTAAGTTCAGAGCTAAATATATGATAAACCAAGTAAATTCTACGCTTAGAGCTTAGAGCCTGACTAGAGAAAATACATGAAACATTTTCGACTTTAAATCAATATTTGCTACCATGCAACTACCAGCTTAGCAAAAGCATAGTTCATGAAATCAAAGGGGCTCTTTCATGGTATGGGAAATTAACATGGGAGTCTGCCCACGCTTGGAATTTGATAATATTATGTTTATTGATTGTCTGGGGTATGACTTTTATATTTATGGTGCATTTGAGTTTTTATGCAATTCCATTGCTAATTTATGACGTAATGTATGATATCAATACAATACCTTAGGGTATCCAGTTATAATCATTTCTAAAGTAATTGACATATCATGTAACGGGCGCAGAAATGCTTTATTAAATAACTATATCATTGATAAGTTGGTTGATACTATAAATGGCTTTGTATGTATTAGGATAGCGGGTGGGCAATCATTTTTATGAGATGGTACCCCAATTTTCAACTGTATATTTTGTATTCAGTCAAATTTGGAATTCAAATATTCACACGTTGCGGTCTTTGTCAAGATACCATTTCAACTTATAAAATTTCCATATATGTTAAGAATATGTAGACAAAATTTCATGAAATTCAAGGACCGGTAACATATTTTTTCAACTTGCTGTAAACACATGGCCCTAATTCACAAAATGTAAAAAATACAATAATTATGTTTCTGTGTAAAACATACTTGAATACTTGCTTAGTTTGAATCACCATGCTAGTACGTTTATTGGTAATAGTTGATATGTTCAGTGTTTTCCCTATTACTGATTGGAAAAAGACAAAAAACAATATTCTTTCGTATTAAGTGTCATGATTCTTATTTAATGAAGTGCTTACACAATAATATTACTCAAAACGATACAATATGGCGACACTGGACTTACCATATCTAGTTGCGAACGTTAAAACTACATCTAACCAATGTTACACTTAATATGTAACATTATTAAGAATTTTAATTCATACAGGAGAGAAACCTTATGACAAGTCAGTTCATACAGGAGAAGAACCTTATATCGATGGTTTTATAATTTTAAGCCTCATTAATAAACCTGGTTCACAAGAATAAGCCCCTGTCAAACCTATTGGTTAAAATTAACCATTTTGGTCACAGAGAACTCTTGGCTTCAAAGGTATTGCTAAATTAATGCTTAAATCTTCTCTGTTTATTCTGTTTTGTAAAACTGATGCTGATTTCCATCAAATGGCAACATTTATTCTTTGGCTGAATGTATATTCCAGGCATACAATTTCGTTTCTGGACCTCACTTATTCATGTAGAACACTGTTCTATGATACCTTTGATGTGACTCTGTTACACTTAATCCTGGTCACGGCACCAAAATGTGGTTACTCTACCTCAGTTGGGATGTATAGAAATATTTGGTCTTCTTGTTTTCACACGTTTATTGATAGGATATTATGTTTCTTAAACAATATCATGCAGGACTTGAGAAAGTGATACACGTTGTCTTGGCCCCTTAGTGCCATGACATGGGGCCATGACCTTTGGCATTTCCGGCCATTGAATCATTTGAAATTGTCTAAACATTATTTTCTTTAAGAAAAGTGGAAGTAGATTTAAAAACAACCCCCTTCTGTCGAGTTATTGATTCATTTCAACTAAATAATTAATTTTGCTAAAACTGACCTATTCCCATAAGAGGTAGGAAATGACAAAGTTACCGGTTTTGGATTTTCATGAAATTTGGCTCAGATCAGTAGGATATATATGGCATGTTTTTGTGATAATATGATATCTTGACAAAGCCTAGAACATATCTATCTTTGGAATTTAATGTTGAATGTTTTGTAAATTTTTGAAAAAAATATTGAAATTTTATAATCACTTCTTCAGAAAACGTAAATCATAATATATCCAAATGGTTTTTTGGTATTAATATAATGCCCATGGTATTTTGGATTTAATCTGGATGATAAATTATAGAAATAAACAAAACTATAGATTTAGGACATGGAAATTTAGAGACAGGTGCCACCTTCAAGGTGGAGTACGTCAGGGTTGCTTCCTAAGCCTTATTCTTAACAATCTAATTTAATATATACATTTTCATAGTTTGTATATAACGAGTCATTATTATGCAAAGTTTAAAGAAAATCCATGCGTGGGCACAGATGCAAGACCCTCTTTGGTGATATAGCTGTCATGTAAATATAAACAATTTGGTATTTTAATACTGATAGGCAGATTGAGTTGTTTAAAAGAGGAAAGCCAACGGACATGATACTTGTTTAGTGTATATTTCAATATAGGTTTCCTTAATTTCAGTAACATATGTTGTTGGTACACATTGAAATTGCCTCAGAGAGGCAATTCCAATGTGCACATATAACATATGTCCATTAAATAAATGAGTGTTTTCACCATAAAACAGGGTTTTCCACAAACTTCTCAACTTCTTTTTATGTTTCAGTGTAATTGGCATGTAGAAATGAACAAGTTTTTGTTTAGTTTGGCATGCGCCTGAAGGACAATAATAGACAGCCGATTTTATATTATTGACAGCTTATCTTTAGATGTTTTATTGAAATGAAATGCTAACTTGGTGGTTGCCTGATTGTAACTAAGGTAGTACTTAACTTTAAAGAGATATTGTAATTTTGGGTTCAAGTTAGTTCCAAGCAAAATCTAAGAGCGGGACTTGAGAGAAAATAACCAAGTCATTCCCAAGTTTAGAAGTAAGAATCTGATTGAAGAGAATAAACAAGTTGATTCAAATTTAAAACAAATCTAAGAGCCTGATTAGAGAAAATGGAAATTTCAAAGTCAATTAATTCCCTTGGGCTTACTGCTAGAAACCTTACTAGACCATTCTAAGCTTATAGAAAAGAACCGGACTTCGCAATAAATCACCAAGTCAATTCCAGGCTTAGAGCCAAAAAACCTGGCACCGTTTCAGTACACTTTGTTCTTAACAATATCTTACGTTTACGAACATCTCCAAATGTGACAGTTCAATTGGATTTAAAGACATATGCGGCTATTTCCAATGCGCACCTTTCCCGCGTCTGGAAACAGGTTAAGTTGTCTGGGTCCTGTCTTTCAACTATTTAACGATTTGGATCAACACAGTTTTCAGATATTCTTATGTCATATCGGTGTTCCGACATTTTCTTGACATAATTAAGTAATTAAAGAGTGTCCGAAATATCTATAGATCTTTTATCACAACTGACTGTCTCAGTGCCGAAGACAGATGAATGTAACTCAGACGAAATGTAAAGACGAACACAATTACTCTGGTTACAAATACGAACGTGGCCGAGTCTCTACTATTTGGACGGTTATTTAGAGCCGTGCACGACCTGACCTCGTGGCCTAGTGGTTAGCGTGTCTGGCTACAAAGCCAGAGGAGCTGGATCGATTCCTGGGTGCGTACCTATTTTTGTGTGTTTCTCTTTCTTTTTTAACATTTTAATGCTGAATTGCTTCACATACTAGTAAAATAGCATCATCAAACGACCGAAATGGTCGTTCCTGAACTTTTTATATTGAATTACTCATGAAACCTATGGGGTTAGGGTTTGGCCCTCCTGAGAGAGAATTAGTTCGGTGACCCCAGATTTTTATTCTTTTTTTCTGAAAGGTATTACAATAGTCCATGAAATAAAAATAAATTCTTAAGATTTTCAACATCAGATTTTTTAATATATGATTTATTCTAAAAACAAATTCCAATTTTCGACGATCTGTCAGTATCTTGTCACAGCATTGGATAACAGCTAAACTTGCACATTTTCCAAAAGGTTTGATGTCATGGAAAATGCTTGGAGTTAATAGAAAGAAGCTGGCTGAATATTACAACAGTTTTAGGTCGATATTTAGTGCTAGTGTTATTCTTTCATATTTTTAGAAAATTGGTCAATTACTGAGATATATATATATATATATATATATATATATATATATATATATATATATATATATATATATATATATATATATATATATATATATATATATATATATATATATATATATATATATATATATATATATATATATATATATATGAAATATGAAATATTTCAAATACAATTTTAAAGCAATGCCTTAAATAAATATCAACATCGAAGAGAATTTTAATTCTAAGTAGAGTTTTGTTTGGAGCATGTAATATTTATGACTTATAATGTGATTCGAAAATAGATTCAATCTCTTCTTTTTTAACACAGTCCGAAAATATATGTCGCCATAGTACCAACTGGAACCGCTCCGGGGGAAGGGTCCAGCGTGTACCATTGCAACAATATTACATAATTTATTTTCATTTATGTTTGTCTGAAATCCCCAAGTTTTATACATACACGAACCAAAATTTCAAATTCAAAACAGTGTATACACAGATCAGTTTGCTCCACATGGAGCAACCAAATCTGGATCCACTCTCTTTTGCTTCGCCAGTTCAGGGAAATGTGCATGTTCTTTCTCAACTTACGTTCGTGCATATTTTAAAACGCTGGGCCCCACTGAGGGGAAAGAACGAAACTTTCATTTAGTATTTCCATTTTTGAACAACTCTTATCAATTTTTCAAGCAGAAATGACCCAAACCAGCCTGCTCCATTTCGGGTCAGTCTCGCATGGGTCGATTCTTTTTGAAACAATCTTATGTTGGGTCAATGACCGCTCTCAGTAATGCCGTAGTGAAAGTTCATTTACATAAAACTTCTATATGAGATTATGAAAAAATAAGCACGGTGACATATCTCCATTTTGATTCATAAATGCACTGCATAAAACAAACTGTATGCAAAGTATTGAACAGATTTCAACATGCGAAGAATTAAGTAGCATAACTTGACGTAGAATTATTTCCTAAGTGCCTCTTATCAGCTACCGAAACAACAGACATTCGAAGAAGTTTAGTGAGACGGGCACTGACTAGATAAAATGAGTCGGTATACAGCATTTAGATGCCCACGCTGATCTGATTCTTCGGCTTGCTCATACCATTTTGTTGGGTTTGCCATACCATGGCTCATATCATTTAACCCTTAATGCGCCAATTGCAACAAAAGTCGTCTGCTTTTCTCGTCTGCTGAAATGTTTAAGAAGCCTCTATAAGTTAAAGCTGCATAGTCTGTAACTTTTGATCTTCTAATTTTAGAAATAAAGTTTCTTTTTTTCAAGAATACAGTAAAAATACTCAAATTCAGGTAAACATTTTACCATTTTCGTAAATCTTAACAAATTACCACTATCAAAACAACAGCATTTATGTTAAAAATCAACTGTCTAGAATTATTGGAGGGACGTAAATAATTACCAATAAGGGAAAAACACGTATTGTAATAAGATAATTCGCTTTTCCTCACAGTTTTCAGCTGTACTGAACATATTTATGGTGAAAACATTAATTCTACTTTTACAAATGATTTAAAAAGAAAACTTTTTTTTACAGACCTAGTCTCTTTAAGTATTGATATTTCAACATTTAACATTAAATGTTTCATAAATTGTCTGGATCGAGGCAGTATTTATGGTCGATCTACAAAAAAATGAAACTATTTTCATTTTAATAGGTTCGAAATGCTATTTTTGCATCCTAAAAATCAATACTTAACTCGAGTATTCCTTAACTTTAAGGAGGCATTGGAATTTCGGGCCCAGGCCTCGAGGTTATTAAACTGTTTTGGTGTTTACTGGATTCATCGTGTTCATAAATGTTAAAATGGCAATAATTATTGGCATTTTAACATTCATCAGCATGCTTAAGACAACGTTTTAGAGTCTAAAAGTAAGAAAGGTCTTTATTTTTCAGTATTTTAGGTTATTTTTGTAGATTAAATTTCATGCTCATTTTAGTGAGCATGTAAAAAGTTTTATAACCTCGGGCCAATATATACCGATGATCACCATACCTTTAGTTTTTTCATTAATTCTCTGTCCATTACTGTTGTAGGGCGACAAAATGAACGGCTGGTGTGGTTTGTACGCAGATGCAGAAATCATCGTTTTGTGTGCAGTACTTATACAGACAGAAGTGTGTTCTCTTTAGCATAAGAGCGTTCCAAGTGCATTCCGGTAATAGAGGATATCCGCATACGTATGAAATGCTCTAGGACGTGCATATCTTTTGAATGGCGTCAACTGTCGACATATGTAATTGGACCTCGACGTGAGAAAACCTGTCTTCGGGGGTTTTGGCGAACAACACAGGAGCAGACCAGCCCGCGCGTCCGCGCAGTCTGATCAGCGCCTTTGTTGTTTGTTTCTTTAAAGTGTCATATGTAAACTTGGTACAGCTGAAATTTCAATTTTCTAGCTAGTCTCTGTAGTTGAGGAGACTGGTTTGAAACTAGCTTTGTCGGAAACCCCGAAGACGGGTTTTCTCCCGGCGAGGCCCAATTGAATGCTGCATCATCCACTGCATTACAAAGCAATGGGTACGCCTTCTTCGGGAATAACGACCAGGCACTCAAGCGATTCTGCTCAGCAACAAATGAGCCGCGACATGTGATTTTCATCAATGCACATCTGACAAGTGTAGACTCAGACGAGTCTCTGCAGCCTCCTTTTAAGCTTAGAAACTTCAAATGGTGTTCAATCAGTAGCTTAACAGGCGTATAAAATTCAAGCGACTAGCAAAGGCTCTGATCAGACTGCGCATATGCGCAGGCTGATCTGAGGCTTTGCTGGTCGTACATACCACATTGTTGGAAATTTAATGGCGTGGCTCAATTACTATTGTGGAGGTGGATTTCATGATGAACCCCGTTTTTTCACATTAATTTCTTAGTCACAGATGTTAGCAAAATAGATCAAAGCACTGAGAGTACTGATGGGGACGGCTGTATTTAAGCGTGCAAGTCTTCAAATAGGGATATTTTTTGTTTGATACCTTTAGTACAACCTGCGATTTACCTAACAAGAATGGTTAACTAAAACCTTACAACAAAAAAGCCAAACAAGGACCAAGAAAAAAAATAGAAGAAACAATAAACAATTAATCAACATCAAAACCACTTCCTTAGAACTGGCAGCATCAAAATTTGAAACCACTTGGTTCCTATATAAATTGTCATTTCTTATTTGTATCTACATCACACGGAATTAGATATGAATTGATGTACTGCCATATAACGGACACGGTAAACAGTTTTACTATAGACTATTAATGGTTATGCATACGTATCTACAATATAAGACTATAGGTACTTAATTGCTGAAGGAACAGGACTTACTCTCATACTTTAGTATCACCGTCCATTTGTATGTACATATGGTCAAATTAAGATACTATTCTTTCTCAGCTTTTGACTTCAGCAGAATCCATCTAGAGTGAAGATCTGTCCAGTAAAATTAATTTAGGCACCAAGTGGTTTCTGCTGCTGTCAGCTCTGAGACAGTGTTTCAGTGTTGACATAATGTCGGGATCATATCTCTTGTATTATTTGAAGTAGGAATGCCAAAATTCGTGAATTCATGTATCTTGGGGTCACAGAGCGTCGCGTACCCTACCTTAATATATGCCCTCAGATCTAGAAAAATGGTGTCACGAGCATAAATCCTATATTATATGATATAGGAATCCCGAATTTGGTTTGTGGACACATCCTGGGGGTCAGGGAGTGTCGAATATCATTCAGTGTCACTGTTACCTTGCTTTCTGGCCTCAGTTTTAGAAAAAAAATAACGTAAAAATGGGCTGTCCAATGTTGTCAAATAACGTTCCATAATTGTGTCGCATGCTAGATCCGTTATTATAACATATCTTGTTCACGATAGACTATAAATGGCCATGCATAAGCCGGGTACTTAAAATCCAGCCACATAAAAAGAGTAGACCTATACGCGGTGGAAACACGTTTTAAATGGTAAACAATTACAGCTCTGACGTTTATATCTCAGAGCTTTGAACCATTGTAAATGGACAGGCTCGAGAAGTTAAAAATTGAAGCATGCAGTGTGCATGAATACATATTATAATCAGGTTAAACGACTGCCAGCTTTTTTAGGCTAATACTTGTTTCATAATTATTATTACCTGCGTGGCCTCAGCGAAAGCAGGTCTAGTAGTAGGTCCACTCTGTCCGTTCGTACTCACGAATGGACTCTCGTTGGGTACTTTAAATTTCCGAAATTTCTTGGTACTTTAAATTTCCAAAATCAATTACGGAATAAACCTCATTTGCATATAAAGGGAGCTAATGCCTCGGTTACATTTGCCTTACGACGAGTATACGATGCCCGTACGATGTCCAAATCACCGTTTCCGTACCGCCTCCGCAGGGAGACCTTGCGATCATCGTACGGATTTACGGGTATCGTGGCCTCTACGATTTTGTTTAACTCCGCACAATGACAAATTTGGTTTAAACATATTTATTCATATTTCCATTTACAGTAATATACAAATATACATTTTACAATATAATCATGATGGGATTCAGAAAAAAGTCATGCGACTTATACGAATCTGTTTCCCTTTGAACATAAAGGTGCATAGTTTGAAGTTATAACCGGTGGAAATCAATAAAACGTGAGTTGTATTCAAACCAAATGACTTTCTACTCTAAATGAAGTGTGTGTGTGTGTGTGTGTGTGTGTGTGTGTGTGTGTGTGTGTGTGTGTGTGTGTGTGTGTGTGAGAGAGAGAGAGAGAGAGAGAGAGAGAGAGAGATTCCATCCTCAACGCTCAAACCGTTTACTATCCAATATGTATTTTTGAACTGTAACAATAATTCTATAGTTAGTATCAAAGTCAGATTCAGGTATACCAAATAACACAATGTTTAAATCTGGTTGACAGTAGTTTGCCAGTTCATTTAGCATTGTTGTCCTGATCTCGTCATATCTTTGGCATTCGAAAAAGTAATGTTTTGTAGTTTCAACTGCACCACAGGCACAATGAGGACTGTCAACAATATTTTTTGAAAAAAGATGATGATTGAGAGAACTGCAATTGGTTCTTAGTCGGGTATGTTGTATCTGAGATAATCGGTTGCCGATGTAATAATATTTAGGGGGCTTCTTTAAATTTTTGTTTAGTTGAAATTTAAAACTTTGAATTGAGTTTGACTGTCTTACTTCAAGAGACAAATCGTTCCAAGCTCTTATACTAGAGGGTAAAAATGATCTATAATACAACTGGGATCTGGACAATGTGTGTCTAAAATTATTTGCATTCTGCAAGTTATAAGTGGTAGAATCTTCCACAGAAGCATGAATTAGGGAGGATAGATAATTTGGGGAAACGCCGGTATTCATTTGAAAAAAGAGACATAGCTTATGTTTATGTCGTCTTTTTTCAAGTGACTCCCAACCCGTTTCCAGATATAATGCGTCTAAAGAGACAAGTTTAGTAGCTCCAGTGGCAATTCGTGCAGCTTCTATTTGTATTTTTTCTAGCGCATTAATTTCGTATTGTGTACAGTTATCCCATACCACATCTGCGTACTCTAAGACTGGTCTAATAAAAGAGGTATAAATAATTTCAAGTGACTGTCTATCTAAGATAAATTTCAATTTACGCATAATATTTAATCTTGTCCATGCTTTAGAAGTTATATAGTCAATGTGTTGATGCCAAGTTCCATCATTAGAAAAGAAAATGCCGAGATGTTTATGACTAGTTACTTCTTTGATTGGTTCATCATTCATTTTTAATGGTGGGTGATAGGGTTTATTTGTTTTTCTAGAAATTAGAATAGATTCCGATTTAGCAGGATTAAATTTGACAAGCCAACGTTCAGCCCACAAGTGAATTTTTGTCAAGTCGGAGTTTAACTGCATTGCAGCTACGTAAGGTTCATTGACTATCAAGTATAAACTTGTATCATCGGCAAAGAGTCTAATATTTGAATGAATGTCCTCAACAATATCGTTAATATAGATTAAAAAGAGGAGAGGGCCTAGAATTGAGCCTTGTGGAACACCAGCTGTAATAGCAACCCATTCGGAGCATGCACCAGGAATAACAACTCTTTGTTTCCTATTAGATAGATAGCTAGCAAGCCACTGTAATAGTGTTTCGTCGATTCCTTTATGTTTGAGTTTGTACAATAAGCCTTTATGCCAAACACGATCGAAAGCTTTGCTTACGTCACAAAAAATAGCCCTTACCTCCTTACCATCATCTAATGCTTTGCAAAAAGTATTGTAAATATCGACAAGCTGGTTAACTGTGGAATCGCCTGGAACAAAACCAGACTGTAAAGAAGTAATAGCATGCTGGTCTAAAAAGAAGTTAAACATATGTTTATGAACAATTTTTTCCATAACTTTACCAATTGTATTTAACAGGGATATAGGCCTATAATTAGACACAGATGATGGGTCGTCCTTTTTAAATAAAGGGGAGACATTCGCTTCTTTCCAAATATCAGGAAATATACCTTTAGACATGGAATAATTAAATAAATTACTCAATGGTCTACTTAAAGGGGATGAAAGTTCTTTTAAAATTCTGTTATTTATGCCATCCGGTCCGGACGATTTACCTAGCTGAAGTGACTCAAGAACACTTTTGACCTCAAGTGATGTAAAGTTTATATTAGTTAAAGTAGGTCCTATTATATTCACCATAGCAGCACCATGACAAATTTGAAAAAATCATAAGCCCGTAGCCCGTAGACACATCGCAGTGACATCGTACGATCCCCGTACGGGCACCGCACGATGATCGTGGGGAAAACGCAGGGTTTTAGATTGTCATCTTGGCCCAAAACTGATCGTACACTCTTGCGATAGTCGTAAGGAGCCCGCAAGGTCGCCGTACGATGCCTTTGCAGGGCCCATAAAATCGTATGGACATCGGACGGTCGTCCTGCGGTAACCCTAAGGCGATGGCACGATGATCGTGCGTTCGCCTTGCGACGTGTCAACAATTTCCAGGAGAGTTATCATTAGCTGTTTGTTTCATTTCAATATTTGTCTTCAGGTGATGTTTCTTATACCACCACTCAGTGTGACTCAATATGGACACAGTTCAGTTTGCTGATGGAAGCAGTCTAATCATGAGCGGATCCAGAGGGGGGGACAGGGGGTCCGGACCCCCCCCCCCCGGAAAATCACAAAAATATAGTTTTTTTTATCAATACTGGTCCAGATCCCGTAGAAAATCTCAAAGCTAAACATGTACCAAGCCAGCATTACATGACGGGCCAGCATCGGTCCGCCAGCGAAACGCCATTTAAAATGACGTTTCGCTAGCGGGCCAATAATGACCCCCGCTTTTAGTGGTATTTGGATCCTCTCGCCCTTATCAAGTAAAAAAAGTTGAGTTGGACCCCCTCTGACATAACTTTCTGGATCCGCGCATGCTAATCAGGGCCCATAGAGTATGTTTCCATGATAAAATTATCTGAAGAGCAATTCAAAATATGCACCTAACGTGAAATGCATATGCATTTTCAGTATATAAAATGCTGGTTGGATAAGGGGTTTAATTAATTAGATATGATTAAAAAAAGTCCAGATAGTTTTGTGATTTATAACTCTGGGATTTGAATTTGAGTATTACTTCAAGGAATAAAATCTCGAAGTGAGAAGATGTGACTAGTTCGAACATTGAAATTTGAATGAATGAATGTTCTACAAAATGTATTTTACTGAAAACGAATGGCAAATGTGCTGACCAGGCCGAGTGGAAGAAAGCGCATTCTGATCAGTACCTTTGCTGTTCGCATGCAACGACTTCATTTTTGCTTATGACGCAGATTTTATGTGTTGCTGGCCGTAGAGTGCCTTTGAATGATTAAACTGAATAAAACCATAATAAGCGTTTTAGTCTACGCTGATACATATTTATATTTTCAATTAAAGTGCTACTTTTCGAATTATAAAAGTGTACTATAAAAAAGTGGTTGCAATATTCTGTGATTTAAATTTTATGAAAACTGCAGAACTTAGAAATCGACATTAAAATATACACAAAGGTATCACGCTGTTTCATACCTTGGGACCATGTTCAACTAAAACACTAGCCTCTTCAAATCGCGATTTGTGATCACATGACTTTGAAACATAGTTCAAATGGAATGCAAAAATGAACATGGATAGCCGTTTGAATCCATGCACATAATTACACGACAATTGCACAGTCAGCGTACCGACTCCTTGCGACTTCCGCAAGGTCATCGTACGGGCATCGTGCGATTTATATAGGGAGGTCGTGAAAATAACACCATGATTGTACGATAACCTTGCGGTTGTCGTACGATATCCGCAAGGTCTCTGTAAACTTTTGTTCTAGTTTGTCGCCGAAAGAAATCGTAAGGTGATCGTAAGCAATGTAAACACATACGTCGTAGCTTTTAGCCGCCTACGATGCCGAAAAAATCGTAGAGAAAATCGTAGACAAATAAATCGTACGACGACCGTAGCAAATGTAACCTAGGCATTATAAACTCAAAATGAAGTTTATTCCGTTAAACTTTTCTGGGATTTGTTGGGTACTTACGCTTTATTGGCAACCAACAAGAATCCATTTGTAAGAGAGTCCGTCTTTCCGTCTGTCCATCCATCCGCAATACTTTTAGGGTGCCTAGTTTTTGTAATCTGTAACTCCAAAAGTTTTCATTTATTTTTATTAAAACTTTGCATAGTGATTGTTCACATATAGAAGATGTGCACCTCCTATTTTGTGCATAATTCATGAATATCAAGTTTCTTATTTTTGAGGGGCGTTGCTCTTAGACATATTTTCTGTCCAGAATGCTAAGATGGTGTCTGGTCTGTGTAATCTGTAACTCAAACACTTTTCATTCCTTTATATTCAAACTTTGCATAATGATTGTTCACACATTGAAGATGTGCATCTCTTATATTGTGTTCATTTGAAAAATATTTTCTCAATTTTTGACGGGTGTTGAACTTAGTTTTTTTTCACTCCGAAATGGCTTTGGGTGTATAGTTTGTGTAATCTGTAACTCCAACAGTTTTCGTTCCTTTATATGAAAACTTTGCATGATGATACGGTTGAACATGTGCATCTCTGATTTGGCGCACATTCCCCAAATATTTTGTTTCGTGTTTTGGGGTCTTGAACTTAGGTATTTTTTACGTTCAAAATGCTTAGATGGTGTCTAGTTTGTGTAATCTGTAACTCCCACAGTTTTCATATCTTTATTATTCAAACTTTGCATAATGATTGATCATTCATGCATTGAACATGTGTACCTCCTATTTTGTGCACATTTGAAAAATATTTTCCGTTGAACTTGGACATTTTTCCATCCAAAATTGTTTGGGTGTCTCGTTTATGTAATCTGTAACTCTAGCAGCTTTCATTTTTTTATATTCAAACTTTGCATTATGGTTGTTCCCACATTGAACATGTGCAGCCTATATTTTGTGCACATTTGATAGTATATTTGGGAGTTTTGAACTTAGACATTATTATGTACTCTCATGTTTTTCTTCATACATAGGCTTGGACCCAGCATCTACTGTCTACCCCCAAAATATATCGGGAATATCAGCCAGACCCCAAAAAATATTTGTAATTTTGGGCTACCCAAAATAATATCCCCATCCTGCACATTGACTTTAAGAAAACCCCTGAAATCCCTGAAATGTATAGAAATGACCTCTAAAACCAGTCCAATTTTGTTATGATATATCCACAAAATCTTCATACCCCCAAAAATAATGATATTTCTGAAACCCCCAAAAATATTGAAATTCAAGATTTCGAACCCCCAAAATGGTCCCAGCCTACGTATATATATGAAAATCTCAGCCCCCCTCCCCCCCCCACACACACATTCTTGGGGCATCAGGGTGTGAAAAGCGGACGTTACAAAAAATAAGATTAAGAAAGTGGCACCAATTACAATTAAAGTATAATAGTGAGCGTGCATCAAAGTGGTCTTAAATCATCATTGCCGACCCCTGTGAGCTGAGAAGAAACTGAAAAAATAATATAAAATTATGCTGTTTCGAATCAAACATGATTTCGTGTTAACCCGTAGTAATGTTGTAGATGCGCAACCTGATTTGTTGAGTCTTCTCTCGATATAGAATCATAGGTCTAGATTAGCAAACAATTCCAGCGTAATAGTGAGAATGTTTTCTTGTCCATCAGTTTTAATATTTGCTTTGGGTACTCAAAAGATGAGACAGTTCCATTTTGATTATCCACAACATATGCCTTGGTAGAGATTTAAACATATGTTTGGATGCTTTAAAGAACCGTCTTATTGAGACAATTCTTTGAGTACCCGCAACTATGTTTTGGTTGAGAAATAGAAACTGTCCACCGCCACCGCCGATGGGCCGAAATATGTGTTAATGCATTGATGGTGAGGGTTCAAAAAGCTGCTATATGCATTTCAAAAAAAAAAAGCTAATGCTTGTAAAAAATTAACTTGGCTTCACTAGAAAAATATGACCTCAAAATGCATTAGAATCGCTTTTACGGACATTTTGAATTAGAAATATTTCTTTAGGGAGGCCCTATCCCCCAACGAGAGGGGTCGTTTCTCTCGTGCATCCCCCCTCCCACCCCTACACACACACACACACACACACACACACACACACACACACACACACACACACACACACACACGTGCCTTTGACACTCGAAAGACGCATACTACATTTCAAGATCGTACCACTTTTCAAAAGTCGACAACGACCCTTGAGTCAGTTAGCAGCCTATATTGATGAAAGCATAGGCAGCATTATACCTCCATGAAATGACATTTTCTTGATAAAAGTTTTATTGAGGATTTTCATAACCTTGAAGTGAGCATTGAAATAACGCAACGATGGTTGCACCCCGTTGTTGTATTTACTGGTGCAGACTCGCCAGAGCCTTCGCTGCTCGTATAAATAGGACACAAGTCGTCATTTGAGCCAACGCAAAAAATTTTGGTACAGTGACGAAGGCTCAGTTGAGCCTGTGCAAATGTGCAGACTCACCAGAGCATTCGCTGAAGTCATATATGACAGCGAAAGCGCATTTCGGGCCAGCAAGAGAGTTTGGTACTTATTAGATTGTCGAGTGACAAAGGGCTCAGGTGAACCTGTGCAGCCTTGTGAATATTCACCAGAGCCTTAACTCGCTGCTCGCATAAATGACACACACACCGTCGATCGAGCATGCACGTGGGATTCTGATACTGTTACGAAGGCTCAAGCGAGCCTGTGCAAATGTGCAGACTCACCAGAACCTTCGCTTCTGGAACACAGATTTCCATTTGAGCCACCACATGATATTTTGGAACTGTGATGAATCATTAGGTGAGCCTGTTCTTTAGAGCATTTTCTGCTTGCAAAAATGACACCGAAATCGCCATTTGAGAGAGCACGAGGTTTTGACACTTATCGCATTGTGAAGTGACTACGGCTTTGGCGAGTCTGCATATTTGCGCTGACAGTTTCGTCTGAGCCTTCGCAACAGTATTAAAATGTCGCGTGTTTGATCAAATGGTGATTGGGTTGTCGCTAATACGAGCAGCGAATGCATGACGAGTCTGCACATTTGCCTGAGACACTCAACAATGCGACTGCGAAGGCGAGTCTGCACATGTTTGCGCGGAGTCGCCGGAGTCTTCGTCACTGGACAATGCGTTAAGTACCAAAAGGTCGTGTTGACTCAAATGGTGATATGGTTCACATTTATGCTAGAAACGAAGGCTCCGTGAAGTCTGCACATTGTACAGTCAACAGGTTTAGATTTTATTTACCTTTTGGCTTTTGCATTTTCCAGGGTGCATTAAATGGGAAAATGTATTAAATTGTAAAAATTAAATATAAAATCACAGCTGGGATATTTATAATCAAAACTTCGAACAAATATTAATGCAATTGGACAAGTCTGAGAGGTTCAAACACAAGTATGTAGTGCGTAAGACGACTTACAATCATATCGCTAAACGACCGCTAACTTTTTTAAAAAGCCAATTCTTGTATATGTATCAACTGGTTCCCTGCTCACGTGGTCGCTAATTATATAAATTTATTATTGCGCGATGATAATTTACATATATTTATGATTGATTTTTTGAAATCGAGCAGATAAATCTCAAATACTGTAGATCTAGACCTATTTTTAAAAAGAAAAAAACAACAACGACAATAAAAAACACGAAACAAGTTGGAACTATTTTTACGCGGAAGCTTCTTAATAGGTGTTGTTAGGATCGTATTTTAATCCCTTATCATGCGGCTTGGTAATGCCCTGTTTTGAATACAATGTAGATCCATATCAGCCGGCTTCTCAGAAAGTAACTGATCCAGAATCAACTGTTTACCACTCTGCCTCTAAATCAACCATTTAACCTGATACTTTGCAACACATATGCTGAAAAATTGGGATTAATGGTAACATATTGATGTGTTCAACAGTGCAAGAGCAAATTACGACGTGTGGTCAAAACGCTATTGTTAAAATTGGGGAACGGACTAACATCCGTCCCCAATAAAGATTTGCAAAAGCGTAACTGAAAATATTTTTTTCATTTTTATATGCTTTCAAAAAATCTGTCCGTGGATGGAAATTTTAACATGTTTTCAAACATTGCTTTTTACTATTCCCCAATATGATCCTATATCTGTCCCTAATTAGGGCGTGGCTTGGCTTATTTCTCATGTTCAATGACTTACACTGAAATCAGAAAATGTAACATAGACAAAAGATGATCACATGATCACGAAGGAAAATCACATGGCCACTCGCAAGCAGAGGCTCGGTACCCACAGCAAATATACAGTGAAACCTGTGTAAAACGGCCACTCAAAAATAGACAAAACAAGGATCTTAATGACAAATGGTAGCTTAATGAAGGTCAAAGTATGGCAGAATGCTCTCCTTGGAGCATTCTGCAATACTTTTGAGCTGCATTAAGCGATAATTGGCCATCAAAACCAATGTTCGATCTTTTGAGAGCGACCGTTTTACACAGGTTTTACTGTACTGTGAAATATCTGTTGAAATGAAATATTCACCAACAACATAATTTGCCAAACCTAATGGCATTATTCCTTCAAGTTAAGCCTGAGATAAGGAAAAGGCATGCTCTGATTAAAGTATTATAAGGCAGAGTCGTGCCATCTAGTCTAGTAACAGATACAGGAGGCAATCGGGTCATCTTACTTTTATTCACTTGGATTTCTTTTATCTCTGTATCTCTCATTGAGTAGAGATGTTCCAATAACGTAACTGTCGTATTTAGGACTGTTCTGCTTGGAAATGCCTACAACGATAACTCATCCATACGCTGACTCTTCGCGGAAAACACAAAGTAAGGAAGAAGTTAACATTCAGGAATCGATATAATCAAGTACCACACCTGACCCAGGACACCACATGGTAAGTGACAAAAAACATTAGGAAGCATCAAACAATGGAGAGCCAAGAGGTAAGCCCTTTCCCAGCAGGTGACCACAAGGCTGCAATGAACAGAAAGGACAACACGACGAAACAAAAAGGATCCACAAAACAAGCACCGCCTTAGAACGGTCAGTAAAAATATCTTACTGAAAGGCTTAAACTAGTTTCATGGTACCAACCTCACCCTTATTTCTGATGTAGATGAAGACAAGTAGATGTTTGTTCGCATTAAAGATCCCTATCTTATCGATGTATCACCCCCTAGTAAATAAATACAAATCGAGATATAAAAAGATGAAACAATGATAAGGACTCAACAGTATATACAAATGAAATTTAGAATACCAGAGTAAATGAAATCCAGCAGTTAAACCTCGGTGGGCCCGACCACAGACACATCAGGCCATGACCCTCTAATCTATAGATAAGTCGGATCCATCATAGAGTCTGAGGTCCGACCCGCCGGCGTGCAATTAAAGAGGAAAGCAAAGTTGGCAACCGTTATAAGGTTGATAACCAAGCATGCAGTCTGTTGCAAAACATCAATGTTATAACCAATCTTCATATACTGAGAAATTATTTAAATAAACTGCGCTGAAAAATTATAAGAGCCAACAATTTTCTTTAATTTATACACAAAGTCGCCATAAAAGTCTGGTTCCCAATGCTCCTGGCGCAAGAGAGATTTAATGCCAATATTTAATTTAGATATTAAATCATAGTATCGGCGGTAAAATTTAGGGAAAGTTTTGCGAAGTTTATTATACCAATAGCCTTACTTGAGAAGTTTCTGAGTTAACAATTTATTGCGAGTGTTGAAGTCAGCAACATGGCTATATCCTCTAGCAAATCGGATGAGTTGAGAAATATAAATTCCATGGGATGTAGAGTGAGGTACAGCACCATCTAAAAAGGGAAATTGACAATTTCAAAATCAAAATCGCCATGTTTAAAATAAATTTTGGTAGAAACAAGTAATTAGAAATGAACAAATGCAAGTCCAAAAACGAAGCTTCAGTATCAGAGATATTGCTTTATTAAGTTGACGCTCTGCAGGGTATATTCAGTGACTTCCCATATTGTCAAAATAAATATTATTCATGTAAAATATCATCCAAATATCTGGATGTAGTATTAAAATCGTCAATAATATCAGCCTGCTTATCATCAGAAAGAGACATCATAAAGTCTCTTTCATGCCTCTTTTTTATAGTTGAGAATGCAATTTAATCGGCAGCTGTATTAAAGGCCGATCTTTCGAAAATATGTATAGGTTATAGATCAAATATTTCAATTATAAAGGAATTAAGTGGGAACGAGCGCAGCGAGTCAACCACTTTATTTCTTTTCTTGTAATATCACAGTATGTAAACTGAAATAAACATCCTGTACCGTTCCTCCGCTAGCTCACGCCTTATAAACATGAATAACAGCACTCGTGCGTAACCAGTAGTCGGAAAATGCGTTTATTTAGGTACATGTACACGTTTCGATTTATATTGTTAGCGATACAGACAATACACATTCGAACAAGGTAAGAAAAGCCATTTTATCTATTTTATTCCGTTTTATTCCATGATTTTAACGGTTTCCTCCTTTGCATTTTGCTCTGTTAAAAAACGACTTGCTCACAATCAGAGCCGTTCTGTGTCGAAAACGAGCTTAAATGCCAGATTGCACGGTTTTAGTGGAATTGGCAATCACATGTATACATGATAACATGGCTGTAACTGTAACAGTTACTTAGATCTATGGAAAATGAATTTTAATAGGTGGGCCCTCGCAATTACAGCTGTACCAACAACTCTCACATCACGACTTCCGACAACTGGTTACACACGAGTGCTGTAATTCATAATGTATAAGGCGTGAGCTAGGAGGAACGGGTACAGGATGTTTATTTCAGTTTACATACTGTGAATATATGATCTATGACCTACTTATAGTTTTCTCCTCTCCTCCAATTGGAAATAGCCGCATTGACCACTCCACAGATTTACCTCATGATTTTTGGGGACGGATGCTGGCATCTGGACTCAATTTTAACACTTACAGTTTTTCAGTCACGTCGATTTTTCACCCTTGCCAGGCCATACATTAAATATATGCTACACTCCTTGCAAATTTTCAGACATATAAGTTGCATGGTTTCAAAACTAACAATTTAATTAGATGCATGATAAAGAGTCGTAAAGATCCTGACTAGTTTGTTCCTGAAAAGCCAACTGATCCGGATCAACAATGTTTTCCAGAACGGGGTATATCCGGATTCCGCAGGATAAAGGCTTAATGCAAACCGAACAACTTTCTGGAAAATATTACGCGTAATTACGCGTAAAAAGTAGTTCTTTTTTTTCGTTGTTTTTTTATTGTTTGTTATGCTTTGCAGTTTAGAAACTTCAGTTTGGGTATCGAAGCAATGATTTATTGCCAATTGCTAATTCAAATACAAATAAATTTAAAAAATAATACCTTGCGCAGTAATATAATAATGATAGGCATATCGTAAAAGACATAGTGGACTTGCCATTGTAGTCTGCTTTCATTGACAATAAACAAACAAGTCAGCGTGTGTTTTTTTACGCGGCTATGTATGTAAATAATATAACATTCATGTAAATCAAGAATTATCTCAGCTGACCCCAAAAAGTCGCTTAAATATTGGGGATTAAATAATCTTACTTGTATGATTTCATTCGAAGTTTTACTTTATGCCTATCCCGCCAAAACGGTCATGTGATATACACACTACACGTATATGTAAATTATTTATACACAGCCAATCGCAAAGCGATTTAGTACGTTCTATTTATATATATACAATCGGTCAGGCATTGATTAATTTTATGTTTTCGACAACGCTTAGAAAGTTGAAAATGTAAGAACAAATCTAAGTTTTCCCTTTTAATTCAACAAAGGAAACGATGTTTAATTGTAAAAGAATAAATAACAGCTCAGACGCAGTAATATAACAGGCAGATAAACTGTTCCTATCGATGACGGATGTAGGTCAACGCTGTTCCCCATGATTAATAAGTATTGGCTTTTACTTAAGGAAGTGTGTATCAGCAAGCTAGGAGTACAGTAGCATAATCATTATTCGGGTTGCTATATTGACATCAAGGGACGTTTACAAACAGTTTGCAATGTTCCATTGATGCCAGAAAATATATAATTGCATTGATTAGGTAGGCTACTGCGTTTGTGTTACATGTTGTGCAATTTTCAACACAAAATGGGCCTCAACGCGACAAAAACCTGTCTTTGGGGCTTCTGAAAAAGCGAGTCTAAAAGCAGTCTCCTCATCTACAGAGGCTAGCTAGAAAATTGTAATTTCACTTGTAGCAATTCTAGAAATGATACTTCCCAAAAAGCAAATGAAAAAGGCGCTGATCAGTCTACGCTAATGCGCAGGCTAGTCTGCGCATTTGTTTTTCGCACCCCCCAAGACAGGCTTTCACGTTCCAAGGCCCAAATATTTTTTTTTTCTGGGGCGAACTTATTGATAAATACAAAGATATAAATGCGAATTCAAAGACAGTATCCACAGACTACGCAATGCTCAAACTAGTACTCTATAGTCCCCATATGTTTCTATAATTCTGTCAATCAAAGGTGGGCGTGGTTAAAAAAATCTGGGGCGAAGAGTTTCATATAAAAATGATCATGAAGTGTTTCATATAAAAATGCTCATGTGAGGTGTTTCTTTATAAGTATTTAATCTAAAGTATTTCTTTCAGAAGTATTAAATATTTCCCATTGAATTCACATCTGATGTTACGCAAAATAATGCAATTTTTACAAAATGGTGAAACGCCACCAAGGAGCCGATCCCGAAGCCGATTGAGACACCAAAAGGCTAAATTCTACTATTATAAATTGTTTTTAAAGTATAATTAATGGAGTATGAGTTTTATAAAAGTCCAATATGAGGTTTAATTGTCGTTTTAAGTATTTAATAACTTGTCAGAGAAGATAATAAGCGTTAATTTTAAGACTGAAAATAGGTCAATCAAGGGACACAAATAAAACCGATATCTAGGTGGCAAGTATAAAAGCCAGGACCAATGTCAGTTATCCGGAACCAAATTTACGGGGA